>PVJO010002229.1:0-148818 GCA_004026905.1 Hystrix cristata | reverse complement strand
TGGACAGTCTTAGTCCCATCTGTGCCACATGGAGGACTGAGGACGGTGTTCCTGACTACACAGTCGAGGACGGAACACAAGGAATATTCCTAAAGCTGTCAGGAAAGGTTGCAGCCATCTGTGGGGCTCTACTCCCCGCACCTCGTCATCCACCGCAGAGACAGTGCTCTAGAAGGGAAAGATGCCCCTCATGAATATTGATACGTGCTTTTTCCAGACTAAGCACATTCGAAGAAATTCTGAAAGTTATTTAAGCACTTCTGAAAACTAAAGATTAACTAAACATCTTAAAGAAGTTCAGAGCCTAAGAACTTGAAGTTGTCTTTTCTAACGTACCATGTTCTGCCACATAAGGGAGGCTCCAGGGCAGGTGAAGGATTCAAGATGAAGCAGGAAGAGGGACGCACTTAGCCCTGGTCTGCTGTTCCTCATGGAGCCGCTCATCTGCTGACCCTCTGCACATCTCCAGGCCTCTCTGGGTCTTATAAAAGGCCTCGCTTGGGAGAAATCCCTGTCTACACATACACACACACGCGCATGCATGCACGCACTCACTCCAAGTCCACACCATCTTCCCTTCCTATCACCATCCACCTTCTGTCTTCTTGTTCTTCAAATGCCTTCTGCTCTTCTGCGAAGTAAGAGATTCCGCTGGTACATTGTCTCCTCTGGAGAGAGCTGCGCTGGCTTCCTCCAGGAAGCTTGGCCCAAAAAGCACACTTGCAGGCTATGCAATCTGACCGTCTAGGAGAGGGCCCTATCTTTTTCATTAAAGTGACTACACTTGCCTTCTCACGTCAAGAAGTCCTGCTTACCCCCATCTTGCTCTTAATACGCTTTTATTTCATCAAAATTTTTACAAACTTGGACCTGAAGAGATTGGGAAAATGTTACTGGGGAGAAAAGGGTAGACCGAGGTATGTGGATTGCTGAAGAACGAGTGGCACTGGCTTTGCTACAGAGAGGGAGGCAGGGAGCTGTTGTGTATTGCTTGTTCTGTTCCCCATGAGCAGAGCACACTTGCTCTCCTTCTCTTCCTTGTCTAAACATTCTACCAGGAAAAATCCCTCCAATCAACATTCTGTAATCACACTCACCATGTCCAGAAGTGACTATTCTCTCCTTATCTTTTCTTTAGCTATTAAAGTTCTGAATTCTTTTACTTACTCTTCACTATTTGGGTTGGTTAGTAGAGTCAGTTGAGCCATCTTCCATTTCATCTCATTTCTGGTATTTCATTTGGAACTCACTCCTCAGACCAGCCCTTCATGCTTTCCATACTGTGGGCCTTTCAGAAGCAGACGGCCCACCTTGCTCCGGGTCTTGTGTCTGCCAGAGTCACAGGCCTCAACCTCAGCTCTTCCAAATGCCTGTTTTCAGTCCTATTTATTTGTCCTTACTATTTTATTTGCCTTGTCTCTGATTTTATTTATTTCGCATGTATAGCAAAACGTTCTGGCAGGAAATTCCCTGGCAGTCTGATAAAGCTTTCACAGCTGATTTTGTTGCAGGCTAAATTCCAAAAATCTCTTGGGAAGAAAAATAGTTTTTGTTTTTGTTTTTTTCTTAACTATGAAATACATCTGTCCATGATAAGTCACCTGTGGAATGGCTGATAATATATAGTGAAAACTCAGTCTTTATACAATGGTAGTTTAATGAGAATGGTAACTTTCAAAAGTGTGTTTTTCTGGTATAGATGAAGCTGGTGGGCCTCATTCATGGCTGACTTTTTCAGAACCAAGGCTGGCTTCTGCACTTCAAAGGTGATTTTTAAAAAATGTTGTAAGAATAAACAAAGTACACCTTGGCAAAGTAGATAAAGAAGCAACGTTTCATAACACAGCGCTAAAGGCAAACATATGCTAAGTGTTGGAAAAGCACTACAGAAATAGTGGAGTTTGATCATTTCAACTCACCAGGTGAACAAGAAGACATTTCCTGGAGAGAAAATGCGTACCAGGACATGGAGCTCTCATAGAGCAAAGAATGAAAACATAGTAGGTTTGGCTTATGCTGTGAATACAAATAAAGCAAACAGTTGTCTTTAATAATAGAAAACATCTAAGGTAAATTTTTTAAGAATCATGAAGGCTAACTAAGGACACTGGAATATGGAAGAAATACGGGCAGCAATGTGACCAGCCTTGCTCTAAATTGCACGTTTTCTCAGTGTGTGTAATGTTTATCTAAACACACTTTCACTGTGGTTTGCACAATGGCCTATCAGTGGGTTAAAACAGAGACAGGGAAAAAACTTAGAAGCAATTGCCTAGGTAAAATGACAAAGCTATTGGCAACAAAACGACACAGGAGGCAGCAGAATGAAGGGCTGCAAGGGAGAGCAAGGAACGGAGAATGAATCTCACTGACAGGAAAAGGAGATGGCGATTCCAGAGACCATAATATGGAAAGGGTAATAATAATAATATGCAAATTGTAATTGCAACTACTAGTAATTGAGCACTTTTAGAAAGCTGGTTACTGAGCCGAGTCTCTTACATGCAATATCTAATTCAAACCTCCAGGTACCTTAATATAAAAGCATTGCCCCCCACTTCACAGAGAAAGAAACTTCATTTTGGAGAAACTTAAATAATTGTTCAGGAAAGGAAACTCAAATTAAATGTCTATGTCTTCAAAACACAGGCTTTTAGAAACTCAGAGTTTACCCCGTACAGGGCCATTTGCAGTTTCTCTCACACTCCGTGATGAGGCGGCCTTTATCCCACTACCCAATCCTGTTTCCAATGCTGTCACTTGCTTCTTGGGTCTAAATGACAGTTCTCGCTCTGCTGGCGGGTTATTTGTCCTGTTTAAGCACTGAATCATTTTCAAGCTGGAAGCCCTGCCTCTGAACTCAGTATCGCAGTTCACAGTGGCGGACAGCTCTTTCCACCGTCGTGAATGCGCCCCTGGGGCCGCGGCAGCATCTGCCCAGGTGCGGAAGTGGGCAGGAAGAGGAGCACCTGCAGAGAAGGGCTGGGCGGAGTGGAGCAGGCTCACAGTGTACCCCCGGTTGTCTCCTTCCCACTGTCAGCTCCCTTGCCTGAATGATCTAGTGCCAATTCCATCAACCACGTTTCATGTCTGTCTCCGAGCCCTTCCAATATAATGACTTGAGCTGACTTGCTCCATTCCATAAAAAATGGGATTAGACTCCCAATCCGCGGAGCCCGCCCTGGCAACTCAGACCCATTTATTGATGAGCATTCCACACAACCAGGCTCATTTCTTTTAAGAGGATGATGATGGAGAGGAGACAGAAAGGTTTGTGAAAGTCATCTGAAAATTTTGTGTAGCTAACATCTATTCTTACTAAAGAATAACAAAGGAAAGTATGAGTGAAAATTCACTGCAGAGATTAGGCATTAGATTTTTAAACCAGGGAACAGTTTTAGAAAGAGAAACATTTTTAGCACCACAGTCATCGTAACTTAATTTCATTGGTATAAACTCATGTAACTTTCCCAAAGAATTTGCTATGAGAAATATATATGATTATTTAGTATCATAAATCACTTGTATGCAGCATTGTAGTTGGAAGGGAAATCAGAAATTATTTAATTCTATTTAAATGCATGACTCCCCGCTTCAAAAACATTTGTAAAAGGCCACCCTGCCTCTGCCAGGAAAACACATTTCAGAAAATTCCATTAGAAATTATGAAATGAGGCATTAGAGAGTGAGTAGTTAACATCATCATCATAATCTTTGTATAAAAATTTTAGGTAACTTGGTCAATTGCTGTTATGATGGGTTCTTTCATCTCTCTTTTACTGTCTGTAATGACAAACAAATGGAGACTTACAGTGATAGTCAACATCAGTCAGCTCACAATAATGGATCCACTTGACATTAATATCTAACCTAAAGTCAGATATGATCTTTCACACCTATAATCCCAGTTACTCAGAAGGCTGAAGCACGAGGATCGCAAATTTGAGGTCATTCTGGGCAACTTGGGAGGACTTGGTCTAAAACTGAAAAGCAAAAAGGGCTGAGAATGTAGCTCAGTACTCTCTGAGTTCAATCACCCATCCTACAAATAAAATAAAACAGAACTAACTGACCCAATGTCAAAGGGATTGCTGTTGCTCTACCTCGATCAGACTATCACATATATCAAAATTAATTTAAAATTCCTGAAGGCATTTTAAGTTTATCTTTCTCATGGACAAAGTTTGAAATCAGCCTAGGTCCACCTAAGTTCTTAAAATTTATTCTTACAGCATCATCCTAAATTGCACAGTTCCTCTGTGTTGGCATTGTTCATGTGAATACCAAATAAAACCTACCTGTCCTCTCTCAGTACTCCTTAGTGCCCGTAGTTTGATGTTAGTTTGGTAGGAAACCAGAAAGCGAAGTAAAAAGAACCTCGGTAGGACGTTGGAAAATGAGACTGATTGGAGTGGCGAAGCATCTGCTTTATCATTTACCACCTAGAGCTCTAGACCTTTGTTTTTTTTCCATCGTGTGAAGAATGAGAGTGTGGGTTTGGGCATGAGGATCAGATTTAATAAATTCTCAGACTGAGAATACTCTGAGTTTTGTGTGAGTATGTGGGTTAGATAGTTAGCGAGAAAAATGGAATGTACTAATCTGAGTATGTTCGCAGATAACTCTACTTTGAAATGGCCCACATTTCTTCATTCCTTCTGTTGCCTGGAAATATGTTGCCTATTTTAAACAAAGAAAAGTCAATTTTTGCAGGGCAAATTAATGTATAGGCTAGATGTTTAGGAGTGATGCTAGAAATGTTTTGCATTTTAAAAAAATGATTGGGCATGTTCAAATAATATCCACTCACCTTGGACCTTCAGATACAATTTTCCGAGGATTACAGCTTGTAGGATAACCAGCTACGTTTCTTTTAGGGACTCATAATAGAGGCCACAGCACTGTTGTTCTGCTGTTCTTGCTCTAAAATCTCATTAGCATGAAGAAACCAAAATGACCACTTAGAATAAGCTCTCCCTCTCTGCACTGGGATCCTGGAACAGCCTTCTTTCTCTATAATAAGCTGTCTGTGTTCACTTCATTTTGCTTCAGTCGTTTTATTTTGTCACCTTTGGCGCTATCTTGGTGTGCTGAAATAGAGTGATGCTGAATCAGACAAGCTGTAATTTTTATTGCAGGCATGTCTCAAGGCAAATTTATACACTGAACTTGATATCAGAAACTACTGGAGGGAATACGCCTTTGTTCTAAATTACAAAATGCTCTGCTGTTCTAAACTTGAAGCATGTTGAAAATAAACTGCCTTTTTTCTGACATCAGGATCTTTCACATTGGCAATGTATTAAGATATTCCTTGAAAAATTTATTGCGTGCAAAACAGTGTCACCAACTAAACTGTTTACAGTATAACTCTATATTCAGGTTGTAAAACTTGTGTTTAAGGCGAAGTTATGCCACAGAAATGTCTCTATAGTAAAGATCCCAACATTTGATTTCGTTTTCTTTCCATGGAAAGCCTTAGAGCGCGAAGGCTTTCCGTGGAAATTAGAGGGAGCACTAATTAATTGAACAGTATTTTCTGGTGTGACTGAGGCAAACCAATTATATATTTAGAAATAAGCCCAAAAAATTTCATCACAGATTATGATCTCACCTGCACGCAACTGAAGCCTGATTGCCAGAACTGCCAAGCAGCAAGCAGCCAGGTGTGCACCGGGAGGGTTTCTGGTGAGCGGTGACATGGCCCTCCCCGCCCCACCGGGGCTCTCAGGCCACTCAAGTGCTGTGCACTACCAGGCGCAGAGCCTTGTGTTTCTGAAGTTGAACAAATGAGGCCTAATGTTGTAACCTGCATGGATATGCTTCATTTTCTCCTCCGGCGTTACCGTTTTAGAGTATCTGCAATTATACAAAATATGATTAAAATTTATAGTGAATGTTAATTTCTTAAATTTATTACAGTAAAAGTTACAATGCTATTAAGCCCCCTCAAAATATTCTCCCCTCACACTGCACCCATGCCATTGTTCTTGGCACTTTTCTGAAGCAGTTCTGGAAATTCTTCTTTAAATCAATGTTTTATTAGTACATGTCTGCAGTTCACAATGATTACATTCATTGTGTGGAGTTGGTGCATGTACATAACAGGTCTTAATTCTTTTTAATTCCCCTTCCCCTCCTGCCCCTCCCACCCTCCTTCCATCTTTTGGTTGCCATTCCTTTTGCCAAAGATCTGTCTCCCTGTTTCCTATTATCTATCTTTTATTTTGTTCTTTACTTATATATTGAGTTTCTTATTGAGAAAAATCAGGTAGTATTTAAATTTGCATGTGTGATTTATGAAAGCACTTTTTCATGAGTATCTTTAGTTGTGTTTTCCTGGTTGCCTCAATACCCTGAATTGATTCAAAGTGTTTACTTTTGACTTTGGAGAAGAGCTGGAAGTCTCACGGTGCCAGACCCAGTGAATAAAGTAGATGAGGACACACCTTAATGTTTTGAGAGGCTGATTTTCTGTTGGATAGCCCTACGCAGCAGCAATCGTCACTGTATTTTATTTTAATCACACCTTGTGAAAACCCTCACAAAAGAAGACTTCCAGAACTGCTTCAGAAAGTGGTAAGAGCAGTGGGATAAGTTTGTTCAAGGTGAGGAGGAGTATTTTCAAGGAAATTAATGGCCAATATGACTTTCACTGTAATAATATTTTTAAACAAGCACTATGTTTTGATCGGCCCTTATAGAATGGAAAACCTGCTTAAAAGGTTACTGTTTTTAATACAATTTTAGGCCTCCTACCGGAAACAGGAGTCAATTGTTCTCTTGAAACACAGTTCTTATTGTTATACTATCACCAAGGTAATTATGATGTGTCCCAGGACTTAAATCCGGTCACTGTGGTATTAAATTATAGGGTAGCTGCATGCAGTTATCTTTTTTAATCCTATTTTTGCCCTCAGCTACTTATTTATGCTGTCACTTTAGTTCATCCTTTAAACATGGTAAAATTGGTTCAGTGGCTGCTGAATATGCCAGAAAATTCTTCTCATCAGATAGTATTTTTAAATGCATCATTTATGGAGTGGGATATAGAGAGCAAAAACAAATTATCACTGCAGTTTCAATGGAGTAAATGTTATACATCAACAACACAAACTCAATAAAGTGCAGATTAAATTCTACTGAAAGTTATGGTTAGAAATTGGCAGAAATACTCAACAGACAGGGTGCATAATTTACTGTTTACAGCACAATATTGCACATGATGGAGGCTGGAGAACTGCGAGAATATTCCCAGTTCCTTTACCCAGTGCTAGTGTTGCTTTTAAAGACCCTCAAGAAATCATTAGCTCCGTCTAGAGCAGAGCAAAAGGTCAGAGGTACTTGTTACGAGAGATTTATGGTTCCTGGTTGTGGAGTGCCTTCGACACTTATTCTTGTTCACAACATGGTATAGTGTTTCAAATCACCTGCTCCCGTTCCCAGAAGTTAGTGAGCTTGAAGCGTGTGAGTCTCTGATTTTGAACAGCGTGCCAAAGATCCATATTTGTTCTTAAACAACGGTCGTTAGGGTTGGATACCTATGCAGATTCAATGATTTCACTGGACTGGTCTCTGGTTCTCCAAGCTAGAAATTCTCCAGTGGCTCAGAAACTCAAAGGAAAGAGTCTGGCAATTGAGAGACGCATAAACTGGGGCAAAGACATGCCATCTCTAACTCAAACATTAATTTGAAAATCGTGGGACATTATCCTGAAGATGAGAAAACTGAAAATATATTCAGCTTTGAAAAGTATGAAATTTATCCCCCCAAAATACGAACAGAATTTGCTCCCTCAAAATCTCTCTCCAAAAAAAAAAATCTCTCTCCTTCCTCTCTCTCTCAAACACAAACGCAAACAAAACCCTTAGGCATATATAGCAAAAGAAATATAAACATGAGAGTTAGCCGCTTGTGATGGGAACACTACAGTCTCTGGGGCAGACAGACCTACATATGAGTCCTAGTTATACCCCTCACTAACTACTTCACCCCAACAAAGCCACTTATTCTCTCTACCAAGTCTCCTCATCTGTAACATGTGTGAAATAGCTCTGAATGTGAGGCATTGCCAAAAGGACAATATGTATCAATTGCTGGTCTTCTATGCAGTAACTGCTCAATAAATCATTTTGATTACAAGTACTAACTTTTAAGCATAAATTTGACTTAAAATATGCTGCTTGTGTAAAATTATAATTATTTTATAAATATATTAAACTCTTGCTACATAGAACATAGGCCCAATGCTTATGAGAAATTAAAATAAACTATTAAATTATCATAATACCTAGCCATCTTATTCAATATGCCATTATTTTTGTAGGATTCTTAGATATTTCTCCCAGTAAGGATTACCAAAAAGCATTGCCTTACCACTAGAATTTTTCACCTTTCTTTCAGTAATTATACATTACATCTTAATATTAAGAAACAAGGAAACTGAAAAGCAGTTTAATGTCTGTCCTCACATACACTGCCCTTTTCTTCGTTTGAATTTATTTCCACTTGAAAATATCCAGTACACCCACTTGTGTGTGACTTCTCTCCCAAATCCAGGTCTCTCCAGGATCTTTCCAAGCAAACAGACATCCCTTACGGCACGGTCCTGGACTCTGCAGTGTATGAGCACGTCCGAATGAAGGGGCTGAACCCTTTCGAGAGGGACAGCATGTATTCCCAAATGTGGCGAATGATCAGCCGGAGCAATGGCTCGGAGAACAACGTTCTGGAGTCTCAGGCGGGCATTCAGAAGGTAACGGTCGTGGTGTTTCATGAAGAGCCATCTCTGGGTTGTTTTCCGTGTTGGAATTGCTAAGTTGAGATTCATTTCTTGTTTTCTTTAACTCTAACAGAATTTTCCGATAAATTATACTTTTTATTGATTGAAAGAAGTTTCTGAGGCAACTCAGTGCACCAGGAGAGGGAATTCAAAGTCCTCCGTGGTGTCTAAGAGATCAGTTTCTTGTGGATTTCCAAAACTAAAATACATTAGTATTTTGTTCAGAAAAGGATTGAAGACTCATAAACATGAGGACTAAGAATGTTTTTACAAATCCCATTTCAAATACCATTCAGGTTATCCAATTCTTTTAAATGACTCAGGGTATTTTCTACTCTGCATTTGTTTTTAGATTAAAACTTTATCTTTATTTGTGATTATGTGAAGCCATTTGGAAGTAAAAGTTAATGTTGTCAACAAATAAAGTTCCAACAAATGTCTTTCTATTTCCAAATGTGAAAATCTTTATCTACATCTTATTTTTCTATAACCATCATTCAGCAGCAACTACAAAAAGGACTTAGGCAAGCATTTTCCCTTTTGTGAAAAACAAAGCTATCTTTTATTCTAGGCCATAGTTTATTTACATGTATACAGAAGTAATTCAGGTCCTATCACCCTCTCTGAAAGAACTATCAGATTTTTGCTTAAAATTGTCCCCAGTGGCTAGCCTAGTGAAAATCAGTGTGGTTGACAACCGGTAAATTATTACAGAATGAATGGATGAAAGGTTGTTAATAACAGCAGCAATAGTGCGCTCCACCCTTTCTCTGAGACCTTCTGCAGTACAATAATTCGGAACTCAAATCTGAGTTTCCTTGTCAAAAGGCCAATACTATGTTCAAGATGTTTTGACTGTTAAATTTATTTTTTCCAGAGGTGCCAGCATTATTCTGCATCTGTCTATATAGTGCCGTTTATCTTCTACCGTCATTACTGTGCCTGTAAAGTTAGGTAGTAATCCTTCCAGTCACCACATAGAGTAGTAGTTATACCTTTAAGAAAGTGAATATCCTTGAGATATTAGCAATGACCTCTACCTCTTTTGCCTTAATTGTATGAGTTCCAATTTCCTAGGACCTGGGTGTTGATCCTAAAATGTCTCCCTGTTTTTATGAAAGAACCGTTGGCTCAGGGGAATTCAACATGTTGCCTTCAGTGGCGTAGAGGGTGGGAGGGGTGGATTGGGTGTTACATGAACATGGGCGCTGGGGGAGGGGAAAGAAGGTGGACATTTTAGGCTTTGCTTGGTACTCACAGGATGTGAATAAATTCGAACTCCAGAATGAGAATACAAAGTGGTTTCGGGATAAGTTCCTCCCCTGCTTTATATTGTCTAATGTTAAAAACAAATTTTCTTCCTGAGGATTAACATAAATAGAAATTCATAGTTTATATTTCTATTCCAGTTTAGGAACCAAAGCTCTCCAGGCCTAATCATCTCTTGCTGTGGAGTATCATTCCAGAGAAAGTTTATTTTCTTTTCTCTTACCAGACACGTATAGTATAAATAAAATATTTTTAGAAGAAACATACATATTCACTAATGTACCCATCACCTGTTTGCTAAGTGCCAATTATGTCCCAGAAACTAGAGATAAGCTCGCTAATAAGGTGACTGCTGCTACATCCATGAAACAGAGTCTGGGAGGGAGACAAAAGGAAAATACGATGTGAGTAAACACAATGACTTCACCTGCTGCGATGGACACTATGAGGTGTCATAATAGGTGGCACAGTGAAGATTAGAGAGACAATCTACAGGTCACGTGGCACCACTGTCCCTCACTTTTCTCAGGGCAAAGAGATCCAGGTCAGAAATTAAAAGCACGGACTTTCCGGGCTCATCGACCTGGGTTGGAGTGCAGCCCGGTGAAAAAACATGTGTAACATGACTCGTTACTTAGACTCGCTGCACCTTGGAAGTGCCATGATAATGACAAGCATTCCTACTTCACACTGCTTTCACCAAGATTAAATAAGATCGTATATGTAAAGCATCAATAAATGTGCGATTAGAGCAGTAAACCCTTCTTATAAGATGGTCCGGAAGATTACCTGAGAGAACGCATATATGAGGAATGTGTAACTACAAAGCTTAATCATTTAACATTCCCTACTCTTAACTCAAAATTATGATGCAGTAAAAGAAGTGGAGAACAATTTCTATCCTTTGATCCTTTGCCGATATGGAGGGCTAACAAGTTTAAAACTACAAATCAAGCCCTCAACTATTTCTTATGCCACTTTCATTCTGTTTCCTTATTTCCTAGTGAAGCACGCCTTCGTAATTTCCTAACAGAAAATACCTAAGTGAAATTTCTATGCAGTGCATATTTCTTTAGCCCAGGTAGCTGACAATTCATTGGGCCAAGAATAAGTAGTAATAAGGAAATGTGTTTTGGCTCAGTTTGCAAGGTTTTGGCCATCTTCTATTAAAAAGCAACAGCAGCCAACAAATGATAACCTCCTCACCTGCTGACACTCTCGGGAGGCTCATGAAATGGAGAACTGTCACATAAAGCACGACTGTGGACTCTTCTCCCTGCCACTGGTCTTGTGCGTCTCACATAGCGGTTCTTGATCTCTGTCATCGATTTCTAATTTGTGCTGCCAGAAGAGACCTCAGAGGTCTTCAAGGCCGGCATTGCACGAAAGTCTGACCTTTTCCTCTGGCGTCTTTGACAGGAATCCATATACGCAGTAACTATCTCCAGAAAAGCCTGCGTCACTATGAAAAACAGCCTTCGCCATCTATAACCTTAAATAGATCTCATTAATGTCTCAGCCCGTGCTTCTTCTTAGTTGTGCCACTGGTCTCATTAAGTTTCTCTTACTGAAAGGTAGATCCTGATCCCATCTAACGTCTTTGTTCTGCTTGTACTGAAGAAATCTGTGTAAATGAGCGTTAAGTAGACGAATTCTGACATGCAGTCTTTCGAGACAGTCGCCGGTACTGAACTATCTGAATTAAACCAGAACAAATTGGTTTCTGCTTTGTTCTTCCCATCACTTTTTGCATGAGTTGATAAAGTATCATTTGAAAATGCGACTGCATATTTTTCAGAGACTTAGTTATCGATCATGTACCTTCTGTGTACCAGGCATCAGTTACTGGGGTGAACAGAAATGAAAGCAAATACCTTCAGAGTTTACCTTCTAGCAAGAATGGCAGAGATGAGCAAGGTGCACACACCATAGTGTACAGTTGTGAGTGGGAAGCGATTAAGAGAAGAAGATGAGTAGGAGAGATGAGGCAGGGAACACGGAGGAGCAGAGCGACCTGCTTTACTAGATCAGGTAGCTGGGGAAGTTCCCTGAGAGTGTGACGTTCTAGTGAATCAGGTCTATACGTGGCTGGGGAGGGTGTTGTATATTTGAGTGAAGCACTTTCAGACCGAGGGTCAGCCATTGCAAAGACTCTAGGTGGGCACAAGCCTGGACGCTCCAAGAATGTGAAGGAGGGCAGTGCGGATCATCCAGATGTGAGGGCTGACGTCAGATCTATAGCAAGATCAGAGTGGCAGAAGGTCAGGAGGTAAAGGGGAGACCAGGCATGTAGGACCGTACTCCTGAAAGCATGGCCCTGTGGAGCAGCAGCAGCAGCGTCCCCTGAGTGCTTGTCAGAAATACAGGCTCGCAGGCCCTCGCCCAGCCCTAGGGAGTGTAGGGCTCACTTTAACAAGATCTGAAGGTGATTCATACGCATGTTAGTGTGATTCGTACAGCTAGACCACATGCATCGTTCTAGGCGCCCTTTAGTCTGTGTGGGATGTGAAACGTTTTTAACAGAAGAGTGACTGATGCGTCTCGCGTTTTGGCACATCATGGGACTGCTGTGTTGAGAAAAACTGAAGGGAGAGTGTGCAAGCTGGAAGCAAGGTAGGAGGCAGCGCCCTGGCGACATCCCGAAATGACACCATGAAGAAGGCACCCCGTGAAAGGCCAGCAGCAGAGTAACAGCATTGAGCTGACTGGATTGCTTTCTAAGGGGCTGGCTCACAGGGCAGGTAATTTTTCAGGGTAGATGGAGAAGTTTCCGGGTTGCAAGGAAAGATTTGACCAAGAATGAGGGATCTCTGAGCCACACTGAAATAAAGTCCTCTGTTATGATGAGGCTCATAATTATTCCCTGATGATCTAATATAACTTGGGTGGCGAAGAACAAATCGTTCTAGGACCTCAGCAGCGAAGACCACTAGCAAGTAGAGAAAACCAGAACTGGTAGGATTAGAACTCCTATGCCAGCCAGAGGGTCACAGTGGTCAGAAAATTATACTCCAGGCGACAAAGTCTGGAGACTGTCTAAATTCAGGTAACAGGAAAAAGGTGATGGCGGTGCTGGCATCAGCAATAGTTAATGAGAAGGATAGCATCTATTTATAAGGTCATCGGTCCACCTGAGGCCGAGAACAGAATGGTGAAAGAGGTTCCATCACTGGGGAGAACTGCTAAGGTCCAGATGGAGCCTCAGGGCCCATCTCGAATTTTAGGCAGAAAAGCAAAGTATTGAAATGCAGGCCAAGACAAAAGATTGGTTGATATGAGCCAATGAATGACTGAGTCAGGAAAACAAATTCCAAAGTCTGTGAAGGGTCAAAGTAAGCTCATTCCAGTTTTATTCAACTCTGGCTGTAAAAAAATGGGTCATCTGAACCTATAATTTTACAAACACATTGAACACGTATTCACTCAGCATTTACCAAGCATTCTTCCTTCTAGGTATTGAAAGGTGCAGCAAAACAGTATCTCTGCCGCAGCAAAGATTATAGTGGAGTAGTGAGAAGACAGTAGCCAAGAACATAAATGGGTGGCATGCAGAAAGTTTAGAAGAGCAGAGGTGAAAGTGAACAGAAGCAGGAATATCACACATTGGATGGTCAGGGAAAGCGGCACTGAGAAAGTGAAAGTGACATTGGAGTAGAGATCCGAAGGAAGGCGGGTGTGAGTGAGAAGACACTGAGCGGAAGGAGGGGCGCTTGCTGCACAAGGGCTGAGGCCGAGGCCAGCTTGGCATGCTGGAGAGGGACGTCAGGACCAACACGGCAGGGGCAGGGTGCACAGATAAGGGCGGGTGTTAAGGCGAAAAGGCAGGGGGTAAGATCAAAGTGGAAGTGGGTAGGATGGCGGCTATTAAGAAGGCCTGTGCTTGGCCCTCCCTGAAGTTCGCATTGATTCTTCAGTGGGAAATGGAAGCAGTTCAGATTTCTTCAATTCCTTCAGGTAGTTCTGATTCACAGTAAAGGTTGTGAATTACTGATGGAATATTCTATGAGCCATCTTATTGACTTTGTCTTTACTCTGAGATAGGAAATGAATGGCAGATTTTAAACGCGAAAGATTAACGCGTCTGAGGTACTTTTTGTAAAGTCTTGCTCTGGGCCCTGTAAGAAAGAGCAGGAGACTCAAGAGTGGAATCCGGGAGACCAGGGAGGAGGCCAGTGCAATCACTGAGTGAGACTGCAGTGGCTTGGACCCACGTGGCTACTGTAGAAGTAGTAGGAAGTGACTGAACCTAATTTAAAGGTAATTACATCGAGATTTTCAAAAAGATCTAATATGAGGTAGGAGAAAAAGGAATTGAGGTTAAGTCCCACGTCTTTACCTTAAGTGGTGCAAAGAATAAAGTTGCCATTTACCGAAACTAAGAAAACGAAAGGCAGAGTAGATCTGAAAAGCCAAATGAGAATTTGTCCTTACCATGATAATATGATGCTTTGTTATAGTTATCCAGTTTGTGTTTATAGATATAAGACTGCATGAGGCCACTGAGGATGTGACTATATCTAGAGAAGAAAGATCTCTAAAGACTGATCCTAGCATAATCTAATATTTTGAGGCGGGTAAGATAGAAAAGGTATATGAAAGGGTCAAAAAATATCCACTAGTGAGATAAGAGGAAATCAAGAGAGAGTCAGCCTAGAAGCAAATAAAAAAGCATTTCAAGAAGTTCAAGGGTTCCACTGTCGGCCGAATGATGCTCATGAATCAAGTATGTTGAAGACCGAGAATTAATCATAAAGTTGGTAAGCAGCAGTCATCAGTGACTTGACAAGAACAATTCCAGTACAGGGAGAGAAGAAGTTAGGATCAGATTGGGGTGAAATAAGAATTTGAAGAGAAGAAGTGGAGATTATGAGAATATACAACTTTTTAAAGGAGTTTTGCTGGTAGGAAATGCTGAGTAATGAAAGGGGTTCCTGGAGCGAGATGTGAGGTTTGGGAAAATACATTTTTATGTAAGAAGATATACACAATATCTGTGTATTAAAAGGATGAATAAAACAAAGACAGAGAAACCCATGGTGCAGGAGAGAGACAGGAAACCTTGAACAGGAGACAAGTCCTGAGACCGAGTGCACAGTGAAGAGTTTAGACTCGGGAACGCAGCTCACCCCTAGGAAGAGGGGTGGCTCTCTGGCACACATTCGGAGAGCTTGGAGGATGCAGCGGGAGGAGCATACTGGAAGTTAATTTGTGCACATTTACTCAAAGAAACAACTGGGGTCATCATCAAGCTTTAAGGAGCAGAATAGAGAGTCTGGATATTTGAAGAGAGGGTAGGATGGTAGGTCCAGAAAAGGGCAGAGACTGTAGACCAGTGTGCTTCTTAGATAGGACTAAGGGCCCTTTTTTGGTGGCGGTTATGACTAGTCCGTACGCTTGTGACTTTTTCTCTAGTCATCTTCAGCTGCCTCAGTGTAACACAAAGTCAACAGGGAACAGATTTCACCAGAATTGATGTTTGGGAGGTAAACATGGGAGAGAACAACAGGGCAAAGGAGTTGAGAGTCTGTGCAGAGTAAGAGAGAGGAGTTCTTTATGGATCGTGGGGTCTGATGTGTGGACGAGGAAAGTCATGAACCAAGGAGCACTGGAGATGCTCAAAGAGTAGCACGAAGAATGGATTGTAGGTCTGATTGGGATTGAAGAACTGTTGGAGTCAGTGAGCCAGAACGATAGAATGAGAAGTACTATGAAGTTAGTTCTGTGATGGCACATTTGACACTGAGATGGGGAAGATAGTGCTGTTTTTAAAAATGACATGACATGGGAGTGGGTGGCTGAGATGGGAGAAAAGACAAACCCTTTGGAGAAGAGGAAGCCACGAGACTGAGAAACCAGGTACTAGAAAAGGACGTCTCTGCAAATAAATCACCCAGAATAAACCAAGAACTAGTATTCCAAATAATGACAACAAACCAAGTCGTAAAACCCAGCGCTGTTGAAGTGACACAGTCAGTGGGTGACTTCAGCAAGACTGAGTATAATCAACAGCATAAACTTCAAACCCTGAGCACTCTGGGGACTAGGCGCTCGAAAGGGTTTGTGTGGCAGAAGGGCACCACAGTCTGATCCAGCACAACTAGCGTGAATGTCACAGCAAAGAAAAAACAGCCACCACATGCGAAGACCATAGACAACTTATGCCCAAAGGAGAAGCAGATCCTAGTTAGCAAAAGAAAGTAAAAGTCAATTTCAACAAACAAATGGAGGATATAGATAAGGTGACTGTAGGTCCTAGTTGTCTTGGAATGAAGTTTTTCCAGTTTTCCCAACATTATTTATTGCATCCTCTTTTACTCTCAAGAGTATTTCCATTAGAGCAATAAATTCTGTGAGCTTGCTAAATGTAAGGATCATGCTGTTGGTGGAGGTCCACAGAGCACTGTGGGAAAAGCCAGAGAGGTGGAGAAGAGTGGGAAATTTGGTCAACGGGGGATGTGCAAATTCATATCTTGGCGATTTAAGCAGGGACTTAGAAACCTTGGACTTCGCAAGGTGGTGTGCATTTGAGATACAGGACCAGTATGGGCTGTATGCTGTAGGCAAGGGTGTTAATGAGGAAATGAGTGTGAGGTAGCAGGAAGCGCACATACTATCCGGAGCATATCGAGGTGCGAGGCACCTCTTCATCCCTGACAATCACAGGCTGGAAGCTTGGCTGACCCCAGTCTTACCAGAAGCTGAGCAATATGAGGGCACTGCTTCCCACAGCTCAGAGAGGCTACAAGAGGCAGCAGCTGACACACGTTAGCGAATTTAAGGGTAAAGTAAGTGCGTACCAAGTAGGAAACAGATCTGGTCTGTGCCACAGCTTTACGCATACTGTACTTAGTCCTAGTCGTAGCACCTCAAACCCATGAAACTCACTAGCCATGTCTCCTCTTCTGGTTCTGCCTCTCCTTCTGTTAGAGCTCAATTGCATCATTTGGCATTGAGTGAACAAGCCCAAGTAGATGACAGTTAGTGAACCTTCAGCAGAAGGATGTAAGAACTAACTTGAGGTTCAGCGAGGGACTTAGTAATAAACTGACTGGGTGTGTGTCTTTAAAATCTGGGTTAGGCCCTTACTACAAAATGAATAATCAAAGCAAACTCTTCTTGGGGCAAAACAAAACAAAATACCAAACAGCTCTGGGCTATGAAAATGCCAAGCTCAGGCTGTCATAGACCCCTGGGCTTGGAGGTAGCCATGTGCATTTGCTACATCTGCCCTTTTGCTGGATGATTCCCACAAACAATGTATGATTCACTTTAGCACTCCACCCTGCAGCTGGGAGCTCAGCTCCCACTGGCGTATTTTTTACTCTCCAGAAATCAGATTTTTAGGTCTGTGTCAGTAATCACACAATGAAAAAAGAGAACTACACCAGAGGGAGAATGAAAAAGAGCTGGAGATCATTCCCAACAGCCCTGCTAAAGCATTTTTAATGCATGGGTTTGGGTGCTTTTTTAATAATTATTTTTAAAACTTATTTTCATTAGAAAATAATCCCCATGGATGTTTAAAGTCAAAATCAGTCTTGATTGGGTATTTCCTCAAAGAGGGACTCTAGAATCATAAACTTCTTAGGTGGCATAACCCTTTTGTTTTCAAACTGGAATTTGGATGTGTCAGGTTTTATAGCACACAATACATAGTACAAATAAACAATTCACCTAGATGTCCAGAAAGAAATATATGTCTATGTACTGATTCTTTGTACTAGAGTGTGTGTCATAAGGAATATTGAAGAGTTTTATGTGTATAGAGATAACACTAGCAACCTGCCAGTGGCAGATCATATCATTTTAAAAATTCTTTTTTTGTAGTGATTTAATCAATGATGAAAGCCAGATCGGCTCCAATTCGTTTTATAATTAGCCACATTTGATTCCAATTCATGCATTTATTCACTCATTCCTTTCATCAGCAAAATATTTATTCAGTGGCCACTCAATGAAATGCAGAAGAATAGCTACCCTACAGAGCTGTACAAGGTATCATGAGTGCACAGAAGGACTCCGACTTGGCCTGGGGCCTGAGATTAATGCAGGTCAGTGGACGCTTCCTAGAGGAAGTGATGTTAAACTTGGAACACGAGTATCTGATTAGGTAAAGGAGGGTGGCAATTAGTGCATGGAGAAGACAGCCTGAAAGCAGGCATGAAGGTGAGCAGATCGCAGTGTGTTCAAGAAATAGGAGGAATTATAGGGCTGGGGATTTAGCTCAGTGATTAGAGTGCTTGTCTTGCAAGCACAAGGCCCTGAGTTAGATCCCCAGCATAAAAAAAAAAAAGAAAGAAAGAAGGAAAAAAGTAGAAGGAATTATAAATAAAAGGGAACAAAGGTGCTACAGGACAGTGATGGGAGAGGGAGGGCAGCCTGCGCCTGTGGACAGACAACAGCCAGGCCATGTAGCCTCTGAGCCTGCTAAGTGGACACCAGTTGCATAGTTCTAACTAAATGAACAAAAGAGATATGAGTCACCACAAATGTTTGCATAAATTTTCTGGATTAGAAAGAATGCATAGCCACTTTGAGCCTCATGTTTTATCTGTATGTTTTAACTTGTGGAAATGAAATTGATGGATTCTAAGATACTGTTAACGGGATCAATATTTAGCGGGTCTTTGGATGCTAATTTCAAACAGTTTAGTGGCCCACCAGAGATGTACAATCACCAGGAAACTGTGGAAGCACAGTGGGAGCCCCAAGCTGCTGCTGTTAGTCCTGCTTTGGCGCATCCAAGCACTCAAGCACAAGTTCTCCTGAGGAATTATGGCTGTACAGGTCCCCGGATGGAGAAGGCCAAAGAGGTAGATCTTTGTTTTCTGATGGTTATATTCGCCAACCTTTAAATCCAATAAATATATTAAAGGCTGCATTGCCTTTGCTCCATTATTACAGTACATGCTACTTCCCAAATACATATAATTCTGTTGAAAAAGACACAAAAAGTTAAAAATCATAATTCCACCAGAATTCTAGAACCAGTTCACTCTACCTATCTAATTTTACCCTTAAAGTCAACCTCCATTACTAGCAGTATATGCAGCTTTGTGACTCCCTTCTGTATTTAAATAGACACATCTATATTCCATCCTTTGCCCTTTCAGCTTTCCTATTCCTGTGCATGCCAACATCTGCATTTACAGTTAGTTGAGCAGAGGTAATGGCCAGCAAACGCCATTTGAGGACCTACTATAAGTCCACATGCCCAAGTGTACACAGAAGATAACATTTGTTTTGCTAACCAGTATTTTCAAAGAACGGCATTTACTTTGCAACAAATGGGGAAAGATAAATGGTTTTGTAATATGTCTTAAAGCTATTCATTATTTGCTATCCTTTTTATCCCTGAGACCGTGCATAGCGACAAGACTCATAAAATTAAATTCCCCAGTAGATGATATATACTGGGAGGTCTCAACTTTTTGAAATGTTTTTCTTGGATATTTGCTAATGAAAATGTTGGACTTCCATGCCTGTGTATCTTTTTCTGTTATATTAAGCTATAGGCCTTTAATTTAACATATACTTTGAATTTTTAGTATCTCCTTTTCTCAGGGGTAGAATTAGGAACCTGTATAAGTTTCATTTGCATCCTGTGAATCCTAGCCACTGGATCTCCTTCTGTGTTCTCAAAAGGGCCTTTTTTTCTCCTCTCAATCTGATTTATGTACTTGGTATTGTACTATGATTTTCTTCTTAAATCCTAATTTAATTCTCTAACTGAAGCATAAATGCTGTGATTATTATCATATCCGTTCACTTTTACATTTCTCAGATTAATTGTCATCTTGGGCACTAAAACTTCTGTCCTCTTTTCCTGTTAAATATCCATAACTATTATCTTCCTTATTTTAAATCAATATGTCTTGCACAGTCTACAATGGTTCTATAGTCTGACAGCCCCTCAGCCAAAGAAATAACAAAATAAATAATGTTGAATGTTTTGATAGTATTTTGGTACAGTAAATATATAAAAGTATGAAATCGTACTTCTGTTTTGCAGAAAATAACCTGTTTCTTCAATTTTCTCCTTATTTTTATTACTGCACATAATATTAATATTTGAATCTGCAAGCACAAAATCAGTTTTAAAGAATGCTGTAACTAAGGATAGAGCTTGTCATTTTGTCATAAGGAAGTAGTTCATACTGAAATCTGAGTGAATCACATGAATAGTTTTAATATGACATTCAACACAAATTCTTGGAAAGTTCTAATTTTATTTATTAGAATGTTGGTAAAGTATACATAATATAAAATTTACCATTCGCAAATGTTCAGCTTAGTGGTATTAAGCGTATTGACATCGTTAGGCAACCATCACCGCCATCCACCTTCAGAACTCTTGTCATCTTGTAGAACTACAGCTCTGTACCCATTCAACAATAATTCCCCACTCTTCTGCCTCTCAAATCCTGGAAGCCACCATTTTACTTTCTGTCTATATAACTCTGACTACCCTATGTGCCTTATTTATATAAATGAAATCACTCAGTATTTGTCCTTTTGTAATGAACTGATTTCACTTAGCGTGATGTCCTGAAAGTTCTTCCATGTTTTTACGTATGTCAAGATTTCCTTCCTCTTTAAGTCTGTGTAATATTCCACTATATGCATATATATCACCTTTTGTTTATTCGTACATCAGTGGGCACTTGAGTTGCTTCCAGCTCTTGTCTGTTGTGTATTCATATTTCTAGGAACGTAGGTGGACAAATACCAGTTAGATTCCCTGCTTTCGACTCTCTGGGGTTCATATCCAGAAGTGGAATTGCTGGATCATATGATAATCGTACTTTTCATTATTCTGAGAAATTGTTTTCTGTAGTGGCTACAGCATTTTACAGTCACACAAATATAGAACACAGCGTTCCATTCTCTCCATATCCTCACAAATACTTCTTTTTTCTGTTTATTTCAATAGTAGCCACCCTAATGGTTGTGATATGAGAAACACACAAACTAAAATTACGTTTTAATATCATTTTAAGAGATGTTATATTGGCTAACAAAATTTAAATCACTACCATCTCCAAAATGAGTTCCAATGTAAATTAGATTGTTCTAGTTGTCATGTAAAACCCAGATGTCCTGAGAAAGTAAAGATTCTCAAAGGGAGACGAGACCAACAACCTCACAATTTAACCTTAGCAAAAGAAGCAAATCACAGTAGGGAGCCAGGTATGTATAGCTTAGCAAAATGAAAGTACAATCCATTGTATTCTGAGACATCCAATTGAGAAGAATATGTTTCCCTAGATTTCTGGGAGTATTTGTCTCTGACCATTACCCATACCCAAATTCATCTTAGTTATAGATCTGAAAGAGACTGTGGCGATCTTATAGGTTAATCATTTTATTTTATAGACAAGAAAATTATGCTTAAAGGGCTTAAATGATTTACCTAAGGCCATATAACTAATTTGCGTCAAGATTTGTATCTGTGGCCACATCAGATCTGTCTGGGAACCTATGAAAATTGCAAATTGTTAGACCTTTCCTCAGTCCTACCTAGCAGATACTCTTGAGCCAAGATCTGGAATTTGTACAGTAACAAGCTCTTTGGGTGATTCTGATACACCTAAGGTTTGAGTGGCCTACGGTCTAGTTCAAGCAAGCCACTTATTTATTCTATCACCTTGCAATGTAAGCTTTGAGAATCCAGAGTTTCTAGTACACTTAGGTGAGCTGAAATCTCTCATCACCCTCATTGATACTACCAGCATGATTTATATGTAACATGACGTGACAAACGTGTGATTTTCTTAAATGTTTCAGTAGTAAGGGAAAAAATCTTCCCTATCTTTGCTCCTTACATGCAATTGATCAAAAAGTAGAGGTTAAATGAGGAGCACATCAATTGGCAAGTGTTGCTTCCCCCACTGTGACGGTATTTATTTTTTAGGAAGAAAACAACACTAATCTACTTGCCATACATCTCCACCTAGATGCCCTGCCAGTGCCCCTGCCAGCCATATGTCCAACACGGAACTAATTATCTTTGAAGTGAATGCTTATCTTTCTGTGTTCTTTATCTCTGCTAAAAGCACCGATGGCCTCCCTGTTATTCAGGCTGGAAATTGAGCAGTCATTTTCATTGCCTTCATCTTTCTTACCAGAGCAAATTAATTGCTTTAACTATCAATCCTACGTCTGCAGCATCTCTCCAATTTATTTCCTCCTTTCCCTTTCCACTTCCAGTTTAGCAATTCATGTCATTGTTATTGGCCTCCTGAACTATAGAACTAACTAACTAATTGGCCCCCTTCTGCAAATTAATCTTCCCTAACCATAGTACTGATAGTGATTCATCTTTGCTCAAAAGCTTTTAAATGTCTGATTTTGTCTCGAACGCAAATTATTTATCCTAGTGTTCAAAGGTCTCTACATTCTGGCATTCTTTTCAGCCTGCATTTACTCATTCATTCAAAAAATATTGAGCACCTATTTTGTGCTAGGAACTGGCCTTGGTGTCTTGTCCCTTTCAGGCATCTATAGTAATGGCTTTCTCATTCTTCAGTGTTTGTCAGCAGGAATCCACTCTTCCCTGGCCTTCTTTCTATCTGTTTACTATTCATTTTCAAGTTCTATATCAGTTGTTATTATGAAGTCTCACTGGATTCTTTCCTAAAATACTTACTTTTCTCACTAAAGTCAATCTGTCCACTTTCACATCTGGTCTCATTGTAATGTTTCTCTGTGTTTGTCTCTCTACTCCTTTGGGTCTGGACCCATACCCGATTTTACATTAACTCATAAAAAAATCGTCATTCTGTAAATCTTTAGTGAATTAAATTAAAAAGCTGCCTTTCTAGTTTGATACCTAGTCTTTCCGACTTGAATGACCAAAATCTTCTTTAACAGAGATCAGTCTAAGAATCTTTATATCTTCAGACCTCTAACTTCCTGAGTCCTGATAAAGTATCCCTCCTAAAAAGACCAGATATGTGTGATTTTTTCCACAGCCTAGTCACTGGATGGTGCAGCCTACTCACTGTCTTTAAAGGCTTTCAGTAAAATAATTTATGCATAGAATGATTCTCAACATTTTTGAACCTATAAGTGATCTCAGTCTCATGTTTGTGTAACTTTAAGAGAGGTTGACATGTGGGATTCTGTGTTTTAAGATTGGCAAAATGATCCATTGTACATATTTGTGTTATATTTTTGCCTACAAAGCTGAGAAGCACACAGGTGTATAATTTCAGGGGACACCAAAAAAGTTCAGTAGTCAGGCGGTATAGACAGTCAGCATTTCTGGTCCTTCCTTTTAGTACCGGCAAATCTGGTCTGTACTCAGAATATTGATATTTATTATGGAGTTTTGCACTAATTGTGATTTTTAAAGAAAACCACATTAAAATATTATTTATCTTGATTACTGAGTTGGGTGCGGTCTTCAATTTTGCACCCAATGCAAATATTTTACTTACCTCAACCTAAAGTAGGACATGAGAAGAAAGCAAACAACAAAATAGGAAAGAAAGAAGAAAGGAAAGTATGGAAGCTGAATTGAGTGAAGGAAGACAAGTAGGCTTTACTGAATGCTTTTTGCCTTTATGTTAGATATCAATCAGTATGATGAACAATTCTAGCAATATTGGTGTAAATCAATGGTGCATGCTTGTGTACAGTGCGTATATATTGTAAACATGTGTACATCAGTATCAAATCAAATATTTTATTCCTGTATATTATAGTTTATCATTGTATTCATTGGATTAGCCCAGAAATGTTGGTTTTGAATTCTGTTTATTTTTCCATATTTATGTTAATTTGTTCCTTAGCAGCTTTAGTTTCAAGTTTTGTGCCCTATTTTAGGAAAATTTACAGGTTAGTCTCTGGCAATTTCCAAACCAGGCTTTCTTAAATATTTCTTTAAGAGTCTGAGATAGAATAGTCTACTGAGGTATCTCTTATGTGGGGTTTAAAGGGACGTAAAAGGTAGTCCAAATCTGAGATTCCCTGCTAATTAGTCATATAGCCTAGTCAGGATCCTGAGAAATTGCCAGATAAATTTTCCTAAATGTAGCACGTGATTTGTAACTCCCATCCTCAGGAAAATGTAAGCTAAAATGTGAAAAAAAGAAAAGACTTCAGAATCAATAAATGAAACAACCCAGGGAATACATATATCTTAATCCCCTTAACTTCCACTTTTTTTTCTTTACTTTTAAAAATGAGGACTCTGTGCCATGAAAATGTGAAGGTTATTTTTAAAAAGTATGGGACACTGCCAAGGCAAGAGTAGATATTCACTAATTATCACTTCCCCTCCCCAGACAATGCTGACAACATGCCTTTGTTTGCTCATTTCCAACTAGTACCTTCAGCTTGCGCACCCCATCTGCTCAGCAATATATAAATGTGATGGAATGCTTCTGCCTCGAATTATACTGTCACAAACATATTACATTTAATATTTTTATGTATTTAAGTCTGCATATAAAATATTTAGCCTGCAGGAAAATTGTGAATTACAGTCAAGTGAAATATTGCGCTCAAATTGTGAAGCACAAGTAGCCTTTTATCAGATCTTCAACTCAAAATATCAACACTCTCCTTCAACTGTGTTAACGAGGACTATGCACACATTTATATAATTCCAGCAGCAGAGCTGAGCTTACTTATCATTTCTCCATTTGGGGCTTCAGATATAATAACTATGTGAAAATTCAGACAAATTATTTTTCTGCTTTAAAGGATCTCATTTAGTTTGTCAATCTAGCTGTTTTTAGAAGTGGTTCCACATATTACACACAGTAATTTAAGACTCCTGTCTCATTTTTCAACCCTGAACTCTGAAGCACTGAACACGGTATTTTTTATATTATTTGGTAATTTACTGTTTGAAAATCAAGAGTCTCGTCCAGAGTTGTAGAATTCCTTTTCGGCTTTGTCTGTTTGTACTAATAAAATCATCTTTTAAATTGGGGTACTGAAGGCTGCTGAATCATCTAACTGGCCAAAAATGTTTACCCGTCTGATATTCTCTATTCATCTTTTAGTTGTTTCATTCAGATTGAAAACTGGATATATCCCCAATGCTACAGTTGCTACAACTTTCACTTTTTTTTTTTTTTTTTTTTTTTTTTTTTTTTTTTTTGGTGGTGCCAGGGATCGAACTCAGGCCCTTGTGCTTACAAGGCAAGCACTCTAATCACTGAGCTAAATCCCCAGCCCCACTTTCACTTTTTTCAATTGGTAGCAAATTTATTTTTCTAATTACTTCATCTCAAACCCTCACAATCATTTTTATCCTGATTCCTCTTGCTTCCCTCCCCAGACCACAGAAGGAAGATTTCTGGCGCTCTTGCCTCGCCTCTTATGCCCGTCAGCAAATCCTGTTGGCTCTTTATTTTAAAATGTGTGCAACTATCTGGTACCATTATTATCCTAGTCCAACCACTGTCATCTTTTTCCTGGATTATTGCAATAGCCTTCTGTTTGATCTTCCTGCATCTACTGTACTCTTCCGTAGCCCATTTTCAATATAGCAGTTTTAACAAGCTTAATATTCTTCTGCTCGAAGCCATGCAGTGGCTCTTCATCTCATTCAAGGCAAGGACGAAAATCCTCATATATCTGTCTGTCTATCTCTATCTCTGTCTCTATAATGTGTCAAATAAGAATTGTGCCTGATAGCTTCCATGCCTTAAGAATATCACATGTTTGATACATAAGATTATCTGTTTTATCTCCAAGCATCTGAAGCAAGGAGATTTAACTTCATTGTAAAGCCAGCCCAGCAATAAACCCCAGATGGTTATGGAAAACATAAAGGCTCACTGAAGAAATACAGATCAAAGAATCCAGGAATAAATTCCAAAAGTTGAGTGTTATCGTGAATGAAAACGGGGTTATGGAGACCACTATTGAAAAGAAACTATGAGTACATCATCATTTTGAGGGACATCTATTTTTATGATTAGCCCTAGCTTCTCTTTGGAATTTATGGGAAGTTAGCTATAAAATGTAATTTAAGAAGAATTTTTAAAACTACCAAAAGTAAATAAATGAAGAAACTGTTCATTTACTAAAAAGAGAATAAAAAATGCTTAAAACAAGAAAGGACCTTAGTAGGTATTGGTTACATCCCGTGACATACAGAGACCTCTTTCTTTGAACAACCCAGTCATTAGAAACCTTCCCCACACCAGGCCTAATCTTTCTCCCTAGGACACCCACTCACCACTTTCGGTTGCCCTCCAGACAAGCATAAGCTCTTCAGATATTTAAAATCAACTTTAAATGGTTATTTTCTAAGTTAAATATCTCCTACCTCTCAGATGCCCGGGTTTCCTGAAAATTTAACTTCTGGATTAACTATTAGTCAGTGTCTCTTTGGTTGTTTCTCTCAAAGCTGAATCAATACTCAATATTTTTGGTACATTAATCTGACCCACTCAAACCTGTACTACCCTTATTCTCAATGTCAGAGTCCACATAAAAGTGAGATCATACAGTATGTATCTGTCTGTCTCTGATTATTTTCACCTAGTATAACATTTTTCAGATTCATCTGTGTTGTCACAATAGCAGCATTTCCTTTTTGTATGGCTAAGCAATATTCCATTGAATATATATACCACATTTTCTTTATCTGTCAGGGGAACTGAGGTTGCTTCCGTATCTTGACTATAGTGAAAAACGTTGCCACAAGCTAATATTAGAGTTGGGATGTGTCTTTGAGATACTGATTTTATTCTGTTTGAATGTATACCCAGAAATGGGATTGCTAGATCATATTTTAGTTCTGCTTTTAAATTTTAATGAACCTCCATGTTGTTTTTTCATAATGGTTGTACTAATTTTACACTCCCACCCACAACAGTGCAAAGGATTGCCTTCTCTTTGCACCCTTGTCAACACTTATTATTTTTTGTCTTTTTTGTGACAACCTTTCTCTCAAGTATGAGGTGATGTCTTTTGTGGTTTTAGTTACATTGAACCTGATGAAGAATGGTCTTTGGCGTTTTTTTCATATACTTTTTGACCATTTCTCTGTCTGCTTTTGAGAAATGTCTGTTTATGTTCTTTGTTCATACTGTAACTGAGTTGTTTTCTTGCAAATGAGTTGAGTTTCCCACTTTCTTTGGATATTAGTCTCTTATCAGATGTCAGAATGACATCTTCACCCTGTTACTGTTCCCTCTGTTGTCCAGAAGCTTTTTAACTTCATGTAGTCTCACTGTTTATTTCTGGTTTTGTTGCCTGTACTTTTGATATTATATCCAACTAGTCATAAAAAAATTTATGCCAACATAAATTTAACCCAGAAGTTGTACACAATGAAAACTATTAAAATACTGATGATAAACTAGAGACATAAATATAAATATATCCCATATTCATGGATTAGAAGAATTAATATTGTTAAAATATTTATACTACCTAAAGTGATCCACAAATTCAAAATAATCTGCAGATTCAGTGCAGTCCACATCAAAATTCTAGATGCATTTTTCACAGAAAAAGAAAAAAAAAGTCCTAAAATTTGTATGGACCACAAAAGACCCCAAATAACCAAACCTATCTTGAGTAAGAAGAACAAAACTGGAGGCATTACATGTTCTGATTTCAAACTACATTACAAATAATAGTAATCAAAACAGTATGGTAGTGGCATAAAAACAGACATAAACCAAAGGAACAGAATGAAGACCCCATAAATAAACCCATGCTTACATAGTCAGCTGATCCTTTACAAAGATAACAAGAATACACAGTTGGGAAAGGAAAATCTTCTTCAGTTAATGGGATTGGGAAGACTGGATATCCACATGCAACAGAATGAAACAATCCCTATCTTACACCATATGCAAGAGTTCGCTTGAACTATGCTAAAAACTTAAATGTAGAATCTGAAACCATAGAAATCCTTGAAGAAAATGTAGGGGAAAGCATCTTGACTTTGGTCTTGGCAATGCTTTTTGGGTAAGTTTAAAATTTTGATTTAAATCTTTATGCAGAGATTCAGAAGTCAGATTTCAAATTCAGTCTATTTTGACTTGTGGTTTTAGTCGTGGTCATGGCTACAAATGGTATTTCACAGAGTTTAATATATAAATGAGGGACCTCTCTGTACTTATAAGTCATGATCTTAATTTTCAGCACAATTTGATTATCAAAAGCTTGTTGATGAGATTGTGATGTTTCCTTTTACCAATATCAGTTTTCCCATAAACTAACCAGTTTTTTATTTCATTTATATGTTTTCAACATATAACTCAAAGCTTAAAATTTATCCTTTAGAATTTCCTTTAAAAAATAAATTAGAATATTCTATTTCCAGGTACACAAAGTATATAGATACAAAAGGTTTTATAGTTGAAAAATACCAATTTTGGCTTCAGAAATCACATAACTATAGAAACATTTCTCAGTCTATATTTTCAAATGCATTTCTTGAAATATCCTTTTTATGTTTCAGGGAACAACTAAATGTGCTAATGTTTCAAATTTATAATTAACAGTTTATTGATAACTGGTTAATATACTGACAGCAGAATTTTTAACTTTTAAAAGAAAATGCATAATTTATCTTAAAGTTCAACAACTTTTTACACTTTGTGACAACAAAGATTTGCAGATCATTTGTCATCTCATTGCAAAGTATGATAAAGAAGCTTATATCTAAGATATGGGCCAAGACTGCCCTTAGCCGGGCCGCATAACTTCAACATTTTCCAATTTTGTAAAATCAACCTAGCTGAAATACACACCAGTGTCAACCTTTCCACTTTGTGTAACTCTCACATGAGCATGACATTTCACCCATGAGACACCTGATCTTTATGATGGCTGAGGGGCAATGAGTGTGTCAGGGTATTAAATATTTGTAAATTTTAAACTTGTTTCTTTAATGATAATTAGATGATAGATGATTGATAGATAGCTAGATAGAAAGAAAGATAGTGTTCTAACAGTACTGTGAAGATCACTGACCTAGAGATATAATTCATTACATCTTGATATCTTACCCCTTAAAATAACTAGACATTTTCCATTGCAGTATCCCCATATTTTGAGGATATCAGCATCCTTTTGCCTTGCTTTAAAAAAAGAATTTGTCCTTTTTTGGATAATTTTGTCCAAGAACACACACAAAAGAAATTAGTATCACTTCAATAATCTTGTTTCCTTTTTGATATCCATTAATATTACACTGTCTTCCCCAAGAGTTACATCTATCTTTTCTAAAATACTCCTTCTCTAAAATACTTTTTTGCTCTACTTTGAATTTACCATTAATATTGTTTAATTCCCTTTATTCCTTCACAATTCTAAATGCTTTGTTTCATGGAATCTGATCTTTCTGTGGAGAAATTTGAAACACATCTCAGTCTCAACCCTTTATATCTGGCCTCTTTATCGTTCTAGAAGTTTGTGATATCTCTTTTTGGACCCTTGTGTTCTGAAATCTTACTGTAATTTGTGCATTTCCATCCTTCGTGCTGCACCAGGTAGTCCTTGTAATCTAAAAATTCATGTTCTTTAGTTCTTTATTTCCAAAAGCCTTCACAATTTATACCCCCAAAATGGAAGACACATACTTTGTCCAGGCAGAAGTTCAGCTGCAGCTGTTTCCAGCAAACTACAAGTGTGGCAGTTAATCTGGACTGTCAACTTCGATGGCTTGAAATATGCCTAGGGAATTAGTAAACCACACTTCTGTGTGTGTATGGGAGGGTCATGGAGACACAACCTTGGGAGGTATATCTGGCCTTTGTCCCCTTCCACTCTGGCACTATTCTTTTGCTCTGCTTCCCAACCACCATGAACTAAGTTTCTTTTCTCCACCATACTCTTCTGCCATGACATTCCTACCTTGGAGCCAGTCAGCCAGAGACTGAATCCTCTGAAACCATGAGCCAAATTAAACTCTCCTTTAAGTCACAGGTATTGGATATTCTGTTCCAACAATAGGAAAGCTGACTAATACATCAGGAAAACAGCTAAGACTGCCCTCTCTCCAGTGCCTTTTATGAATGCTATTTTTACAAGTCATTTATAGCTTTGTCTTTTACTGAACTGTAGAATTTTCAGTTCATTAAATATCAACTTCTACATTTCACTGGTGAAGAAAGTAGGGCCCTGTGCAATAAACATATTAACATTTTATCACTAAAAGTTCTCTATTGGAATTTGCAATTACATCAAGAGAGTATAAACATACAATACCTAACATCATTTACAGTTCCCAAAACTGAAATAAAAAGGAACTTGACAGCTCAACAGAGAAAAAGGATGTTTTTACCTAATTCGGGGAAATGTCACTGAAAGGCACTATGGAGGAAACTTAGCCAAACTCAGTGAAGTTGAAATATATTTGATTTTAAAAGACAAAAGGAAGACAATGACATCTCAGAGACATTTCCCCAAAAGCCATTTGGAACATAAAGAGAGTAAACCCCACAGCGTCAGTGTACTTTTTGTTTAGAGTGCTCAGAAATTTTTTGAGAATGGTAGAATTGTAAAAGTTAACACAATCATAATGGCTCCCAGAAAAATTTCCCACAAGACAGAATTTAAATTGTAAGGATTCAAGACTTTTAGGGCCCAAGTGTATTCTACTCCCGCCATGGAGAGAGTGAGAGTTAAGTGTCTCTTGGGTTTGTCTATCTCAAATGCAAATCATTCCCCGCCCCGCCCCCTTCAAGGGAAAGGAAGAGAGATGGGACTCCTGTGTGAGAATAAGAATTGCCTCTTTGTCCTGTTGCCACTCTTTATCACAAGAGCCTTGCCAAAAAAAAAAATCTGTTACATGTTCAAACATTTCATGGTCATTTGCAGACTTTTGTGGCATTTATAACCCATCTTTCTGGGACATCCCTAGCTAACTCTCATTTATCAAGAGGAGAGTTTCTACACAGGGCTGTTTGAGAGTTACTCTATGATGCAATGCTTGCCTAATAGATCAGGTGACATTTCAGATATAAACTAAATTCCGTTAAACACATCCATGTCATGACACCAGTAATGCGTGATCAGAAAATAATGCCTGAAAATTGCTCCTAACTCGGGGCCTCCCACCGTTCTGACTTCACCTTGAAAAATCATCATGCACAATATGCTACGAGCCCTACTGTGTGATTTAACTCACTTCCAGTTTGCTCCGAGACTCCTCGCTGGTGTTGTGTGCAGCTGCAGCATTTACCCTGTGAGAACTCAGAGACTGCAATCCCAACCTTATCCTCCAAAGTTGCCAGGAAATACCTCACTGCTGTGATCATTTTCACATTGCTCTAGTATACTGACAGTCTTTGGAAACAACAGACATCATTCTGTTCAGAGCATTTTGTTTTTAGTAGTAGTATCTAGTCCACTTGAAAAATATAATGATTCTCCATTGCCGAAAATTAAATGCAAATTAAAGGATGCACTTTTTTCTAAAAAAGAAGTTCTTTAAAGGGCCATTTAATGTAAATTCTGAGGAATATTACATTTTACTGAATTGAACCAGTAGAATACATCCCATATTATTGGCAGTTGCTGGTTAAACTCAGATGTCTCCTCTCCTCTCTTTGCCTAACTTAAGTCACTACTCCTCACAGAACCCTCTTGACTTTTCTTGAGTTCACTCACCACAGTTTAAAGTTAGCTTATTTTTATGTGAACTTCAGATTGTCTGTCTCCTCTCACTAGACCAGAGCAGGACGTAGAAATGGGAGATCTTTAGGAACCTGGTCTGTCTGCTCTGTGGTGTTTACTGCGTGTCACCAGAATCTAGAATAAGGCCTGACAGTGTTGAGTAAATATTTGAGTGAAATGTTGTAGCATCCAGTATTCAAACTTGGTGACTCACCAGGAAAAGAAAGCCTTTTCCTCTTGTTTCAGTAATTCTTCTATTGGAGTCTACTGAAAGAGGAAATGTGGAGGAAATATTGGAGCTAGCAATAGCTCCAACAAACAGTCACCAATTCTGATCATGTTGCCAAAACTTATAGACTTAGCTACCAGTATTATACCACAAATTTGCAACATAACTGTGTCACAGAATAAATTCACCCTCAATGGTTCTGCCTTTCCCCATTAAAAACAGAAAGAAAAGAAAGCAACAGAGAATGGGCCGAGTCATGAAGTCAGTAAGATACGAGGGGCCGTCACGTCTCTTAGCTGCACTTTCCCCCAGGGAGAAGTGTGAGGAGAGCTGGAGGCGTGGCCCTCGGAGGGCAGATGGGCCTGGCCGGACGCTCCTGAGACAGGAGACGTCCAGGACGTCCTCAGCCTCAGCCTTCCCATCAAAGCAGCAGGGAAACAGAAAGGCCTGACCTTCTTCCTCTGTCGTCCGGCTCCAGCCTTCCTTCTTCTGGCACGACAAACCCGTGTCTGCCCAGCGCCGTCTTTCCTGGGAGCAGTGGATTTGCACGCTTTGCCGCCTGACATTGTTCAAGCATAGATCCTGACTGTGTGAGTCTAGAAATCCTCAGGGCTTCGGGCATTTGAGAGAAGCCCAGTGCTCCTCTAAGAGCAGGCGTTAATGCTTGTGTCTAGCTGTCCCCCAAAGCCTCATGAGGTCATAGGTGGGGCTTTCGGAAGTGGCTGGATCTAGTGTGTACCAATGTGGTTTTAAGGGTGTGATATTGGGGATTAGGGTGTATGCTACTGGATTAGTCCACTAATTGGTTTATCATAGTCCTGGGTGTGGGTGGCACCACCCAAAAGCCTTGTAGCCTAGGTGAGATAAAAGGGAAGGCAGGCTTGCTACTGTCTGCTTGCTTGCTGCCTCCTGCCTGCTCTGACATGGACTGTTTCTCCCCTGCCATGTCCCTCTGCCACGCTGCCCTGCTTGGAGCCAGCTGACTGTGGACTGAAACCTCTACGGACTGTGAGCTGAAGTAAACCTTCCTCCTTTAACTTGTGGGTGTCAGGCATTTTGTCTCAGTAACAAGAAAAGTTACTAAGACAACAGGTCATTGCTTCTCACTGTATCTCTTCCCCAGAGACTCTTCAGAAAACTGGGCAAAAGAATTATTATTTCATTGAAATAAAGAAAACTCTACTTTTGCCACCAACATTTCCTAAAGCTCAAATTGACTTCAAAATTATATATCTGTGATTGTAAGCTTTTCAACTGTCAGACAGTTTGGGACCAGCATAATAGTTACAGCTTTTGGCGTAAAGGAAGAATAAGCAAAGAAAAGAAAAGAAACCTAAATATTCTATTGCAAAGCTTAATAATGACATTTTAAAACTGATTGTTTCAAAACAAGTTTTTCTGAGATGCTGACAGAGCCAAGAAGCCTTAGATAGTAAACAGTAGAAGTGTTTCTTGGTTATTTTTCACTGATTGTTATGCATTAATGCGTTAATGCATTATACAGAAAGCCCTAAAGAAACAAGAAGAAAAAAAAATCTTACTAGGTACTGATATGAACTAGGATGTCAGCATGAGTGAGTGAAAATTAAATTGCTGAAAATATCTGTTTATTCGGCTTCAGCCATTTGGCAATAAAATGGAATGTATTAATGTCTCAGTAGACAGTAAGTTCAGGTTATGAGAATATCAAATGGATTGGAGGCATATCAAAAGGAAAGGAGGGAGAGGGCAGAGACAGAGAAAGGGAGAGGAGAGAGAGAGAGGGAGAGAGGGAGGGAGAGCACGCTGGATTACGTCAGCTCTAGACCTTTAGGATAGCAGAGTAGCTGCCAGGGGCTGCATTGTCAAGGCCTTCAGGTCAACTTGAAAGAGAAAGTATCGTATTGCCATGAGGACAAGTTCTCCAGAAACCATTACAGAGTCAAATCACAGGCACACAACCAAAATAAGAGCTATAAAACCACTTTTTACATTCTGCAGCCACTATCATTAGTAATTCCGTCTCCTGACTTCCATGCATTTAGATTTGGTTGATGTTTTTAAATACTTTCTACACCACACAAAATGCTGTTTCGACACATTAATGCTAGACACAGGTGAGAGGAAAGTGCACCAACACAGATATAGAATAGTTTGATTCTAAAACCAGCTTTCTCACTGGTGTACTTTGTCACTGCTGGGAAAATAGTATTTCTACTTTCACTTCCTCATAGTAAAATACGGTTGATGACACTTGGCCTCAAATGTTGTGAGATACCTGGAAGAGATGATACAAAACTCTTGAGCTCGTTGAGAAATAATTTATGTTAAAAATTCAAATAGGATTAACATTTAAAATAAATAAGGATAAAACCAAATATAAGAAGTGTCCTCATGAACTTTGACCAAATATGAGAAGTGTCCTCATGAACATTGACCTCATTTTAGGAACTAAGAGAGGTTTATGCTCAGAGATGTTCAGTGATGGCAGACCAGATATTTAAACTCGTGGCTACTTGTCCCCACAGCTGTGGTGATCGTTGCCTCTGGCTGCCCTCCTTTTGCTGGTACTCCGTTTCATATCTGAAATGGTATATTTCAGTCTAATTATGCCACTTATGAAACTAATCCCTCATCTATAACTGTACCATCCATCATCCATTCATCCATTCACTCATTAAGTGCCTTCTCCACACTGGGCATGGAGCCAGGCCCTGGGATACTGTGATGAGTGAAAACAAGGTCTCTGCCTTCACAGAGCCTAAATTCTCGTGCCGAGGCAAACAACAAATAAAGAACAAAATAAATCAAAATGGCATTTTATCATTTGTGCTCTGGAAGAAAGACTGGGAAGAAATAATTTAGATTCGATGATCAGGGAACATCTTTTCCACAGTGTGACATTTTACAAATGAATTGTGAAAAATAAAAATGAGCAGCCACAAGAAGAATCCAGCAGATGGACCAGGAAGTTTAATGCTCAGAGATGAGGACAGGTTAAAAAAGGTCACTGTAATGTATGTAATAGTGTACAATGCTATACTATTGAATAATGGTTCATGATGAACTGGGAGAGGTAGGCAGGAGGCAGATCATAATAAGAATTGAATTGTATTTGAAGAAATTGGGAAGAGTTTCCTAACGCTGTTCTGGAGACAGCTCTACCCCCTCTTTCCACCCAGCTCCATGTTCAGTGAGACAACATTGGTAACTTGAAATCAGCCATGAGGGAAGGACTTGTATCCCTTTACCTAGGTGGTGGTTACACAATCGTATAAATATGTAAACACTTACTGAGCCATATGATATGTGGTATCTCAAATTTTTCCAACAAAAAAAGAGAAGGGCTTACAGAAAAAAAAAAAAAGAACGACATAAAGAAGCAATTTATTATGAATGAGAGTCACTGGTGACAAAGATCAGGATTAGCAACATGAAAATTTTAAATAAAAGAGCACTAATTTGAGATAAAATGCAAAATAATGGTGTTTTTAACAGACAAATAAGAAAGAAAGTATAATAAACCATATATGAAGAGATGTAGTTAGAATGTCCTAAATGAATACAGACATGAATTTTCATACTTATGTTTAGCTCAGGCTGTACTTTACAGACAGAGCTGATGAGGAACTCGCGGTGAGCCAGCTGCGAGGGATGAACGAGGCGAAGAGGCAGGTCGGGGCTGGCCTCTGGGTTCTGAGGGACAGGGGTAAAATGGGCCAGGAACAGGTTTGGAACAGCTTTCAGCTATTGGAGATGCTGATAAGAACTTTGAGTGTATGTCAGTAACAGACAGATAAACCTAGAGCTCCAGGTGTGGGCTGGTGGAAGGAATCTGAGGATGATCAGAATGAGGGTATTTAAAGCTCTGTGTATAGGTGAGGTGCTCTGAGGCAAGAACACGAGGACAAGTGGGCCGGGCATGGAGCCAGGAAGTTCTGAAATTTTCAAAGTAGATAGAGGAGGAGATAGAACACAGAGCACCAACGAGGAGCTTATATGTTGCATAGCTCCTTCCTTTCTTCCTTCCCTCCCCTCCCTTCCTCCCTCCCTCCATATCTACCCTCCTTTCCCTTCTTTTCCCTGTTTTTCCCTTCCCTTCCCTTCCTCTCATTGTCTCTCTCTCTTTGTGTCTCTGTCTCTGTCTCTCTGTCTCTGTCTCTGTCTCTCTCTCTCTCTCTCTCTCAGTACGAGGAATTGAACCCAGGACCTTTGGACTGAGCTACATCTCCAATCCTATTCATTTATTTATTTTTGAAGACAGGGTCTTACCAATTTGCCCAGGCTAGCCTTGAACTTGTGATCCTCATGATTCAGCCTCTTGAGTAGCTGGGATTACAGGCATGGGTCACTATAGCAGGCTGCATATTTCATTTCTAGGTGATAACTTCAGTGTAGTGTACTGTAAGGAGACCTGTATAGGAAATCCAGATAAAAGAAATTCTAGACCTAGTTTGCGTAAACTATAGAAGTGCTCTATGCAGATATTTCCATAGCTTTAAAATGGGGATGAGGATTACTTTTCAGTCTCCTTCAAGGACATAAATGAAGGCTGGGTACTTTGTGGGGTAAAGCTGCAAAGAATTCACATCCCGGCTTTTCTATCAGGCTGTGCTAGGAGACCGTATTTGAAATTACCTTCTCCCTTTTATAATTTTTTGTTATATTCTGTAGAGAGTAATAGCAAGATGCTCAGTAAATTGTCTTGAGGTTCTGATATCTCCTTTCTGCTGCTCTGGTTGGCCATAGGAATAGTCTTGCTTGATATATCACACAGAAAAACTACAGAGTGAATATTCCTAATAAGGAAAGTTAATTCAGAGTCGTGTTGTCTAACGTCTTCCTAGTCATGCTTTCAACATATGGTATAAAAGATAAAAGCCACTGCCTTGCCATGGCACACAGCCACCTCACCATCAGATAGGCAGCCCCGAGCATGAAATTCGACTTCGAGAGTCAGTAAAGGAAATACGTATTATTCTTGTTTCTTCTATTCAGTTTTGCCTGTTCAGCAGCTTAGAAGGTTTTAGTTTTTCTTTTTACCAACAGTAAGCAGAACTCCTATACTAGATTGAGGATTTCTAGTATGGGTAACTATTAGTGCTCATTTATTTTTCATAAAGGTAGGGGGGTACCGGAGTAATCTTCCTGCTTTCGTCTGAGTTCTAAAATTTCCAAAAAGTCTTACTTGATCCCAGTTACATACTCAAAAATATTTTTAGCATGACACTGTATTTAATCCAGTAAATATTGGCCATTATTAAAAGCTAATTATATTTCTTAAACAGTATTCGTTCACCAAGTGACCAAGTATTGCAGAATTCAGACTGATCATGTCTTTGAAATGCAGTCTTCATGAGATGTGCCTGAATGAGGATCTAATGAAAACTTACTTTCCTCTGTTTATGCTCTCTCAGGCAAAACATATTTGTATGTTACATACATGTTACCCTTCATCGTGTTATGGTGTTGATCTGAAATGGTTCCCCAAAGTTTCGCGTATTTGGACAGTGATTGGATCATGAGGGTGCTGTGTTCAGCAGTGGATTCATCCATGATGAGTTCAGTAGCTGAATGAGCTCTTAGGACATGGGACCTGGTTGGAGGGGGAGTCACTGGGCATATGACCTGGAAGGGTGTGTTCTTGTCCTGGCTCCTCTGCTCACTCTGCTTCTGACGGCAGTGGGATGAGCACCTTAGTCCACTATGCCCTTCCACCCTTCGTTTCTCCCTGGAAGCCAGCCAACTTTGGACTGTACCCACTGGAACTGTGAGCCAAATAAACCTTTCTTCTTTTAAACTGTGGGTTGTACCCAGCAATGGGAAAGTGACTAATATATATAATATTCACATAACTCATGCATTTCATCACCCAATTATGAAAAGGAAATATGGAACAGCCTGTGACTTGCCCAAAATCTCACAGCCAGAATGTGATAGGGCTGAACTTCAAAGCCATCCATAAGTCTGTCCTCTGAACTACACTTGTAACCCATGTAGGAACTTGTCTCTTAGGCAGCTACAGTGGAGACATCTGAAATGCCGTATAACCACAAGTACATAGCATAGTGAAGTTCTTTCCACATTAATAAGACGAATTATTTTCAGGAATGAGAAATATGGTGGCAATTTCAAAATTTGAAAATACTACTAAACATTTGCAGAAATACTAGCAGAATCTAGCTGAAATATTATAAAGAAAAAAATAAACTGACCTACTACAATATGTATGTATTAGAAAATGTTTTAAAACTAGGGGCATTTGGCCAGCAATAGCACTGGAAGGGGAACCATATCATATGAAGCTGATTCCAATTCTAACAGTAAGTTTTCCTCTTGACCTCGAACAAAGGCTTTTGTTTTGTTTTGTTTTGTTTTTACATTTTTCAAATCTCAGTTTCTCAGACATAAGGTAAAGCCAGAGATAGTAGTTCCTTTGTGCCACAGGCATATTTGTTATAGAAAAGGTGTTCGATGTGGCAAAAGTTTGAGGTATTTGAGAACAGTATTCAATTAAAGTAAGGCAGTAACAAGATGTAAAATAATCAAAGCCATAATCAGAAAAGTTCTGTGCTCCTGTGTAAGACAGTTCTCAATAAGATTAACTTTTCAGGTCATAGCCACATTTTTTAAAAAGCAAAACTATCTAATTCTAATAATGTATTGAATCCCATTTCTAAACTCACACCGTGTCCATTTTGTGGATATACTCTGCCTCGTTGCTAGTATTCCTTTAGATTGATAAAATAGAATTAGTGTGTTAAAGCATTGCCTTCATTTATTTCCTGATCAGTCTTTGCTGTGCTTAATAATGAGTCACTAATGTAGCAGATCTGGATGGTGACCTTGATTTCTTGATTTAGAGAAGTAAAAAGAATGAAATGTATTCTTTCATAAACTCTACTAGAAAAAGTTATAAATATGAAATGCAAAGTCCCTAGAAATTCATATGAACTGTACCAAAAATCAATAGATTAAACAATGCCATTTTAAAAACACATTTTTCTCCCTCTTGATCAAATATAGTTGGTCGCCTTGGGGAATAACTGAGTTATCATCCTACCAGAACATGTCAAACTGACTTCACAATATTTTTATTAGGAAAATAAAAGAGTAGAGAATTCATCTAAGGGAGTGAAACAATTGTGCTTGCTTTAACTTACACCAAAAAGCACAGTGACAAGAATATAGTTTGATAAAACTAGGTACAAGCAGGAAAGATGTGCAGGGCAAGGAGCAAGAATTTACAAATAGAAAACATGTTGTGATGTTGTGCAAAGACAGTCGACTGTTACCCTTGACATTATGAATTGAACCATATTTTTAAATGGGCCTTAATGTCTCAAATGCTTATTAATGTTGTGACTGAAGCAAGCTCATTGTGTTTCATGTGGCATACTTCATGTGCTGAAGTAATAAAGTAAATGTTTGACATTCAAATTCCCACTGTCAGAATTTTGAAAATCACTGTCCCCTGCCCATTGGTCGGATCTGCACAGTGAAGAGCATTTTGACGGAATACAAACATTTATAAAAACCACCATGTTTTATTCATTCAAAGGTGTGTTTTAGTGCACTGAATTGTTGAAGTTCTCATTCACAGGAGGGATGGCCTCTGAAAAACAAATTAATTCATGTAATTAAGGAAACCAAAATGTGCCAGCTTATCTTTGAATCTGCCAGAATGTTGAGTGAAAACTATGAGCAATTCTATTTTGTTGTTACTTCTGGACTAAGCAGAGGTTTTGAATCAGACTGACCTGTAGGCAAACTACATCTCTGCCTCTTACTTGCTCTGAAACCCACCGGAATAAATTAAACAATTTCCCTGAGTCTTATGCACCTTATAGGCTCTCTAAACACACAACTAGAAAATACCTAAACCACGAGTTCCTTTTTTCCACTTAGCTTCACTTCCCTGACTCCTTCTGAGGTTTTTAAATTTTAAAATATTTTCAAAAGAAAAGATAAAAACACACCTATGATGAGAAAGTAATTTAACAATTTGGTAGATCTGAGGTAAAGGCTGTAAGAATAGTTATTCTTAGAGCAGAGTTGTTCAGTGCTTCTACTAATACGAAATGCATGCTTGGATATTTATAGAGACGATCACTGTCTTAAAAGGCTGCCCACAACCCCTTGATCAGCAATATTTGTGAAAAGTCATTCATTTTTTAAAGTTTTTTTCTATTCATACATGTTTGTAGTACATAGTGTTTACATTCCTTGTGCAGAGTGAGTACAAGTATATAACATTATTTATAAGAGACACTATATGATATTTAAGCTTGTGTACCTGATATGTGAATATATGATATAAGGAAGTATATTTTTCCTATTTTACAAGAACGGCTTTTCATTGTATTCACATGTCTTTGTTTTGCCTTGTGGGGCATAAAAACATTTGAAGACGCTAGGCACCTAAATTAATACTTTTTACTAAACTAATATTCCCAATCTCTACAAAGCTTTTATCATTTGTATCACTCTTTAATGAATGTATTCCAAACTATCAAATAATTCTCAAATAAAGCCAAACATTATATTTCAGAAATGTTCTATGGATGCAGAATAATAATAATAATACATGTTATTACTGTGAATATTTATTGTATCCTTATTTTATACCATACACTGCCATGAATATATAAAATGCATATATTTCTTAGTGTACTGTTATTACAATTTTGTAGTCATTGAATGAAATATTAGTTATCACATTCAGTGAATCATTATAGCAGAGATAAGGACTTACCATAGAGAGCCAGATTTCCTGAATTTGAATGCAAACTCTGCTACTTACTAGTTCTGTGGACCTAGAGAAAATAACTTAGCCTCTCTTTGCTTCAGTTTCTTCAACTGCAAATTGGACTTTAAGATTCGTTTTAATTAACACCAAGCTGTATCTGTGAAATACTTAGAAGAAACCCTAGTGTATTAACATTATCCAGAGTGTTAGTAGCTACCAGTATCAATCTTGTGGGTACCAGATACCCTTATAGCGGAAGTGGAAAACTGAACCAATAAATAACCTACATTGTGATAAAAGCCGTTAAAAGTAATGTATAGTAGGAGGAAGGGAGCCCTAAGTTGGAAAATTACAGGGATGGAAGTTAGATACATATGTCCAGGCAGCCACCTTAGGAGGTATTTGGACTACTCGAATGAAGTAAGAGTGAGAAAAGTGAAGGCGTAGTAGGACAGTGTGGCGGAAAGAAGAAAAGGCTCACAGAAAGGCCCCGAGAGGAAGACAGGTTGGCAGACAGAAGGACGCTTGGGGGAGAGCAAGCAGGACAGTGTGGCTGGTGTGGACCAAGCAAGGAGGTCAGCAGCAGCCACTCAACATCAGGCTTTGCAGGCGGTGGTAAGAGCCACACATCCGTCAAGAGCACTTGGACAGGGAGTCAGAATCAGTGCCAGTTTTCTGTGACACTAAAACCCGTGACTCCTAATCACTTCGCTGCCCTTGTTATGAGCAATGTATTTTACTCATACTAAAACTCCATCCTGGGGCTGGGCGTTTAGCTCAGTGGTAGAGGGCTTGCCTAGCAAGCGAAGGCTCTGCGTTCAATCCCCAGCACCCAGCCCCGCAGATTCCATCCTTTTTTTCTTTGAATTCACAACACACAGGTCGCTTATGTTGGGCTTCCTGTCAACTGAAATAGTCAGGAGTATTTTTTATGAGAACTCTTGCTAACTTGCTTCTCCTGTCTCCTATGTTTCTATAACTGGCTTTTAAAAGTTTGCACTTCTTATACTATTTTATCTTGATATCCTTATTTATTGGTTATGTATATTCTGATAAACCTGCCTCTAGATCTGCATCCAAAATCTTATCAAAATGGAGTAAAAAACAAGACAAAGTAGTTTGTCTTGACTGATATAAATGCCTGAAGGTTTGCGTGAGTCCATTAAGTTATTTTCAAGCCGGCCTTGTGCAACAAGTTGTAAACCTACTTTTGTCCTTAGAATTTCCATAGGCCAGAGCCATTTGTGATAGCACACACCTGCAGTCCCAGCAACCTGGGAGGCTGAGGCAGGAAGATCGAAAGTTCAAGCCCAGCACAGGCAACTTAGCAACAGTGAAACTCTGTCTCAAAGTAAACATTTTTAAAAAAAAAAAATTGGAAAATGGCTTAATATGAAGCCCCTCTGTTCAGTCTCTGGTACTGCAGCACAAGCAACAACAGCAAACTTGTTCAGGAATATTTGTCCAACCTTATACATCATTCTGATGAATTTCTAGCCTATATATTTATATAAAAAATGAGAAATCAGTTTATATTAGCATAATATGTTTATCAGAAGAAACATGTTTACTTCTGGTTCTAAGATGTTAAAACCATTTTCCTAAAACATCTAGACTAAAGTTTTGCCATGAATAAAAATCATCCTTACTCAAGCATGGACTGTAGCTATTATCTTCTTGAACATGAGCAACATTTGTCTATCTTATGGAAGCGATGGTAAACTATACGCATTCCTGAAACATTGCTGAGTGTTTACAAATTACAGGATTGTGTTTGGATTTAAGACATCAACTCTGTTACAGTAGGAAGATTTAGTCTTATCATTTCTCAATTCTCCTGACACCATTTTGTTGTACCATTCCTATGTTGAAGATTATTCCTATGACTAGAGAATATAGATGCGGAAAAAAAAAAAACCCTTCTGGAAATCTACCCAGTTACTTTTTCTCTTTTATTATGATATCAACTGCCAAAAACTGAATCCAGACATTCTTTGTTCTTTTTGCTGTAACGTGATTACAAAAGCCTTTTTTTCCGTTAGGTTTTATCCTAATTCTCATTACATTTTGAATTTTAGCCTATATGACAAAAATTCTTAGAAGTTTGAATCTCTTACCTCTGCCCTTGATTAAATGTCTTCTTTATTTCTTTTATTTCTACACATGTATTTTTAAATGGATATATCCCGAATTATCCCGTGTGGTTCGTTGTTTTCATTAGTCTGGCCATTTTCTTCCTCAATTACAAAGGCTTTGTGCTTGTATTGTAAGAATAAATCCTTTTAGAATCTCCGTTATATTAATAATGTGCACATTTAAACCACCAGTTTAATTTCTAAAAATCATATACGTGAGTCAAAAATATTTTAAATGGTGTTTATCATATTTTGAAGACTTTACATCTTCACAACAAGATTGGAGAAGGGTGCAGAAATTTCCCAGATATGATCATTGTCAACATCTGGCACCAAAGTGGTACATTTTTACAACTAATGAACCCAAAATGACACATTATAATCACCCAAAGACCAAAATTTACCTTAGAATTCACCCTGGGCTTCATAGGTTTTATGAGTTTGGGCAAATGCATAGTGGCATTTATTCACCTCTGTAGAATCCTACAGCATGGTTTCCCTGCCCTAGAATCTGTGCTCTGCCCACTTGCGTCTTTGCCCTCAGGCCCTGGCGGCTGTTGGCCACTTTACTGCATCTGGAGTTTCGCCTTTTCCAGAGCACTCTCTGTTCGGAACCACACAGCAGGTGGTGTTTTCAGACTGACTTCTTTCACATGCTGATATGCCTTTCGGTTTCCTCCACGCCCTTTCATGGCTTTGCAGGTCATTTCTCTTCAGTGCTGAATGCTGCTCCCGTCTCTGGATGCAGCACAGTTTAAGTATTTATGTGGTCACCTAGTGAAGGGTATCTTGGATGTTTCCACATTTAGGCAGTTATGAATAAAGCTGCTGTAAATGTCTGTGTGCAGGTTTTGGGTCGCCGTGAGTTTTAAGCCTATTGGGCAAATACCAACAAATACAGTTGTTGGATCATATAGTAATAGTATGTGTACATTTGTTTAACAAAAAAAAAAACCCCACAGAGAACTGTCTTCCGAGGTGATTGTACGCTTTTCATTCCCGCTGGCAACTGCAGAGAGTTCCCGGTGCTCTAAACCCCACCGGCCTCGAGTGTCGTCATTGTGGTAGATTTTGGCTACTCCAGTAGCTGCCTGGTGGCCTCTCATTGTTGTTTTAATTCTGTGTTTCCCTGCTGACACATGATTTGGAGTGCCTGATAGCGTGATAAGAAGATATAATTTGTTTTTTTTGGCCATCTCTGTGTCTTCCTTGTTGAGGTGTCCCTTAAAACTCTTTGGTCCGTTTTTTAATTGGGTGGTTTTCTTATTTGAGGTTCAAGAGTTCTTTGTATATTTTAGTAAGTCTTTTACCAATATTTCACATTTTTGTTCTTGGTTTTTCATTCTCTCGAGAGTGTCTTTCACAGAACAAAAGCATTTCATTTTGAAGAATTCCAGCCTATTGATCTTTCTTTTTTAGATCACACCTTTGACATCACATCTAAAAAGTCACCACCAAACCCAATATCATATAATTTTTTTCCTATGCCATTTTCTAGGGATTTTAAAGTTTTATCTTTTCTGTACTAGAGATTGAACCCAGGGCCTTGTACATGCTAGTTAGGCACCCTGCCACTAAGCTACACCCACAGCACCATAACTTTTGTGAAGCATTTAAAGTTTGTTTTCCTTTTTTTTTTTTTTTTTTTTTTTTTGCATACAGATGTTCAGTTGTTCTAGCACCATTTGTTGAAAAGACTGTCTTTTCTCTGTTGTAGTGCCCTGGCTCCTTTGTCAAAGATCAGTTAACTGTATTTATGTGGGTCTAAATTTAGGCCCTTTCTGCCACTGCACTGACCGATTTGTCTATTCTTTTGCAATACCACTTTCATGATTACTTTTGCTTTTTGGTACATCCTTGAAGTCAGGCAGTGTCAGTCTCCAGCTGTGTTCTTCATCTTCAGTGTTGTGTTAGATGTTATTTTTATAGAAGGTGAAAATGCAATTAATGCAAATTTCCAATCATAGGAAACTAAATAAAACTGGGAAATATATTGACTCATTAAAAACAAATTGTTAGACTTAAAGAAGCATGAACAAGTTTTTAAATATACATTGCTAAAAGCATCACTTATATCTCCAGTATGTCTGGTAGTCTGTTGGACATTTGTAAAAGAGCATTATCCCCATTTGTACCATTCCTTATATTTTCCTGGGTATTCTAATCACAGACCCACCTATGTCTGTCTCTAAATGGTATGTATCTTGTTGACATGTACTACTGTTTTCTTCTTTTTTTTTTATATTGAACATATCATACCAATCCATTTTCCCATTTCAGTTCAGAGTGGTGATTAATCTCTTAGGAGAGTAAACATTTAGTCATAAAGACAAAATAAACAAGTTTATCTTTTCTGAATATATCATATAGACTGTACCAAAAATAAAGCTCACCCAGCAATTGTAGTATTAAACATATTTATCAGGTACCATTATTTCTTAAAGATTATATTTGAGTTTTAAGAAAAATCTACAATTTATTGTGAGTTGAGTGAACCGTAACAATATTACGTGTTTTAAAAATGCCATTCCAACAAAGCACGGCCATATGCAAGAACAGTAGCCAGGAAGTTCTCTGTAGGCTGCTTTTACTTTATCTTTTAGTGTTTGGGTGCATAGATTAATTTAAACATTTGAAGGAAAATGTTGGCTGAAGAAAAGCTTTTGATTCTGCTGGATTCTATGAATTTATTTTTATTTATTGGATTTCGTTTGATTAAATTTATTATATATCGTGTTTTTTATAGTATTAACCAATCTAGCTAAGAGATGCAGCATTTTAACACTATCAGATTGATTTCAAATCCATGAAGTAAGAAAATAATGAAAAAGAAGATGTTAAGTTCACAGTAATTGATGGAAATTTTATGAGGCCTGTCACCACCAAGAAAATAAATCATACTCCCATAAAATTTTACAGTGCTAAGTACATACATGGAAATGTACCCTGTTCTACTACTGTTCTTTCAGAATTTAATATAAAAAAGGGGAAGTGTTATAAAACCAGGTAATGAAATCTTGAAAAAAGGTCTTCTAAAAATCTATAAATTTGAAACTGTCCCATAAAAATGTGCCCAAGTCTAAACTTCCCTGAATTTATCTTAACTGCCTGGCCTTCTTGATGCAGTATTGGGGGTACAGCGGTATAGTCTGCCTGTTGGACGGACTTGAATTTGTTTCCACTGCTTCACTTCCCTTTCCTGTTTTGAAAGGCTCTTAGCCTGAAAGGTTTACTCTGTAAACTGGATGGTCCTCTTTAGATAGGAAACAACCTGGGTGAGAAATAAAGTTACGGTTGCACTGAGTGAACTTTCCAGTAGTCGCCTGAGATAATTGTCAAAAGTCGTATGACATTTGGCAAGATAAATTGACAGGAGCATTCACTCGATTGCTCCTAAAACATGTCAACAGCACACAAAAGCTCGAAATCTGCTATTTAATAAGTGGATGATGCCCCAGGCTAAAGAATAATGAGTGTTCTCTTTGTGGGTACCTCTTCTTTATGGAACCTGCCATTCAGTTCCGCGTGTATCAGAAGCAGGCACCACGATTGGTGTGAAAACACAGCTTTTAGAAAGCAGTATCTCTGAATAATGGCAGGGGGTAGCTTTTGCAGAAAGTAGGTGGGAAGGGACAGGAGGCTGGGGGAGAAGCAGCTAAGTGTTTCTGACATTGACACAGAGAATTCGAAAAATACAGCCCAACATTGCAAACACATGCCTGCCACTTCCTCAGTTTATATCTAAACCAACCTGTAACTGCTCACCTGATGGTCTAGGCCTTAGCATTGCATAGAAATAGCTGCTCTCCCTTCATTAGTAATATGAAAACACATAATTAAATGAACTTTACAAGTAGAAATGATATATGACTTTTGCAATAAAAGTACACAAAAAATAAAGGGAGATATCGATGAGTATAAAATCTATTGTATCCTTTGCACAGGTCACAACTGGGCGGTTCACAGTTGTGCACGAAGGATGTACATTGCAGGTCTTTCCGTGGTACATCCGGGGCCAGACACTGTCTCTACAGTCTGGGAAAAACTATCATATATTATTCAATTATGTATTTCATAGCAGGGTTATCTTTATAATATTATATTCAACTGATTTTGAATTTACAAAAATAAAGAAGTGAAATTGAAGGAATAGTAGAACTTTACACAAATATTTATTTCCTAAAAAATGTTATTTCTTAAAAGATCTCTTGAAAATAAAATAACAGGAATAAAGATTATGAATATCTTTAAGAAATGAGTCATTATGATTCGTTTTTTAAATCTACCACAGGTAATAAAATGATACAGAATTAATACACACAGAGAGAGAGAGAGCTAAGTAAAACTGTGAAAATCTGAATAAGATTGCTGAATTTCATTAATATAAATACCCTGCCTTTGAGTATTGTCTTACACACTGTAGAAAGTCACCGCTGGGGGACATTGGACAAACTGTACACAGTATCTCTGTGTACCATGTTTTACAACTGCGTGTGAATTGACAGCTACCTATAAAAATTACAATTAAGAAATCTAAATTTAATTGACAGCTTAAATTTTCAAGTATCAAAATACCTTTTCTCACTTCTGATATGTAAAGAGACGTATCATAGTGAAGAACAGAAGTACTAGATGCAAACTTAATTTGACGATGACTCAATCTCTAACAACATAAATACAGAGATGATGAAAAGCAAATTATTCTATGAATATTGTAATTTTTATGCAGAAAGGCAGAAGAGATTTTTGAAGGAAATAGTCGTTACTACTGTAATTCCCACCTGTCCGCTCTCTCCCTCCTTCATTAGTATCACTATCTAGGTTTCCGTCTAAGCTTTCTAGAGTCTAAAACTCTTGGACCCTATTTACCTGCGAGTAGTCATGCACATCAGATTAAACACTGCTTCGCACAGCCCTGCTCCTGTTCCTGCTGTTTTTAGGACTGACTGTAATGTTGACGCACTGTATTAGAGCAAGAAAACCTTCGTTGCTCGGCCAGTAAAGATTTGTCCCGTGCTCATCTCAGAGTATGACGTAGCAGTGGGGACTTTGCGCTGCACAATCATTCAGGAAACTGGACTTTCCTTTAGGCGGTTTCTCCTCATTCTAGAGCAGCAGTGACCCTCCCACGTTCCCAGGAATGTTGCATTGGTGGTGGTGGGAAGCAGGTGGAGGAACTGTGGGGAGGGAGACAGGAAGACTCGGGAGGCCCAGCAGGGGTGGGAGCCAAATCTGGAGATGCTGTGCATCCCTTCCAACCACATGGAATCGGCCAGAATTCGGTACCATGGGTTTACCAGAGGAGATTAGAAGATGTACTTCAGCTCTGTACCTGAAAAAGAAAAAAAAAAAAAAATAAAAAGGTGCAATACTTTGTGGGGGAGGAGAGGCAAGTAAGAGTCCCTGTCCCGCCTGCAGCGCCCAAGTTAAACACTTTCTCCAGGAATTTGTGCAGAAGGTTTTGATTAATAATATACATTGCTAAAATGACACTTCCTTATGACTTATGACTAGGTCGTACCAAATAGCAGTAGCTTTGATGTCAATACGGGAGCCTCTGGGCATTTCTAATAGGTTTTATTTTATTAACTGATGTATGATGGTCAATTTTCTGCTTATCTAATTAACTTTTTTACATGAGCCATAATAAAAGTGAGAAAAGCAAATTTATCTCTGTAGGTGTCTCTTGCTGAGTTCAAAACTTTATTATATGTTTCTTAAAGTTCTCCAGTGAGTAGGCAGTCAATTCACAGCAAATTTTAAAATAAATATACTCATACACTAGATGTGTATTTTAGAGGAAATGCTAGAACTAGCACTCATGACCCACAGCCCTCAGACCTGCCAATCCCAGTGGTACCGCGTGATGCCCCTCAGGACGGATGTGGCTAACATGGATGTGCTATCCATGGCTCCTACAGGATCATAATTTATTTGATTTGTTCCTTATTGTTCTAGAGTGGGACTGCCAAAAGAATAAGCTTAGGTCTCGGCGGAATGATTTAAAACCACTTACAGTAGCTCTGGTCTGTGACCAGGACACAGAATTCTCACAGCACCTCTCTTATTTCAGACTTTCAGAGCACAGCAGACTTTCCCGAGTGTTGTGTCTCTCTTGTCAGAGTAGCAGACACTGATGATAACGTGGCAGAGGCTTCTGTGCCTGAAGTCTAGATCCATTCTGCCTGGGTTCAAATCTTGGCTTTGCCACTCGTTAGCTATGAAAATCTGGTGGGTTATTTAATATATATTGTCTCAATTTCCTTATTTGAAAGATGAAAATATATTAATACCCACTTCATAAAGAGGCTGTGACCTTTAGTGAGCTACGATTTGTGTAGTTGCTAGATATGTGTGTTTGTTGAATAAGTGGTGGGCCTTTTCTCATTGATTTACTCTATCTTAACCCATGCAGAAGACAGAGGGTATAACTAATGTTCACTCATCTGCTTTGTCCTACTTTAAGGGAATATCCTTCTTGCTAGGCCCTGTTGTCCCGAACAGTTTTTCTTGTTAGTTGTGATGCCTTTGAAATAAACTATATTCACTGCCTAGTACTAGGTATTTTTTATAATGTAATAAAACATTCTGGGAAATTTTTTATTCAAAATTTAATATCATAAACAAAGACCATATGTAGATATCCATAACAGTTTGGTAAAACTGGAAACAACCCAAATACCCATCAGAGATTGGAAAAGCAAACGATGGTACTTCCCAGAATAACAGAATCCTACTCAGCACTGAAAGCCACAGCTTATTTGTCATGCAATATGCAATATTGTGGATGACTCTCAAAATCAGTTAACTAAGTTAAAGACACTTAGACTCAAAAGGCTACATGCTCTATAATTCCATTTCTGTAGGATATTCTAGCAAAAGTAAAACCACAGAGACAAAATAGTAGTTCCCAAGGACTAGGAAGATTGATTCCAAGAGGACAAGGAAATTTTTGGAGGTGTTCTATGTCTCGATTGTGGTCATGATTATATGATGGTACATACTTTTCAAAATTTATCAGACTATATGATTTTAGAAGGTGATTTTTATTTTATATAAATTATATATTAACAAATCTGATTTTCAAAAATATTAATACATGCCTTATACTTTTTACCACAGTGTTAAAGTCTAGATGATCAAAAACATATTTTTTAAATATCTGCAGAAGCATCCTCCCTTCACAGGTGTTGTGAGGTGTGATCTTCAGGGCAGGAGCATTTCCAGGAGCTCCCCACAATCACCCTGCGGTGCCCCTTCTGTCCCTTCCCTGTGGACAGAATGAATCAGAAGACCTGGGGCAGGACCCAGGACTCGGGGTGCTAGCAGACTCCTTAGGTCATGCCGAGCAGGATTACAGAATTCCCAGCTTCCTGTCCGAAGGTTGAGAAAGATGCCTTCCGACCTCAGATGAAAGTTATGTCGAATTTTCACAAATATTGAAATGTTTTTAAAACATAGTCTTAGATTTATAACCATGAATGCATATATCTTAAAAGTCTCATACCAGGGAGCAAACAAAATAAATGCCCAACTCTAAAGAAAAGCCTGAGATAAAGCAGTAAGACAGTAAGTCAGATAATGAAAGAGATGCACGTGTTGTGTCAGGGAATAAAAGCCACAAACCCGCAGATGCAGCTTCACGCATTCAGGCCCCTCTCCTCAGATCACTGGTGGGAATTTTGCCTGTAGCTTGCATTCAGCTCCTCAGTCTCGGAGTGTGACACTTTAGGCAGGGACACCCTGGGCAGGGACATTGGGCAGGGACATTGCTGGGTCCTCAGCCTCGTTGGTGGATTTTAGAGGCAATCTCAACCAAGTACAAGAGCAGTGAAGATGTGTTTGGAAATTAAATGTCTTACAGGCTGTGCCTTGGTTCTGGAAATTAGCTTTACTCTGTTTCATTATATCGACTCACAGCAGTGGCAACAGACTAGCATTCACAGAAGTTAACTCATTTATTCATTAAATCTCTTATTTATTCAAGGAGCTTGGTGAGGTATAAAAAACGCAATCCTAAGAGTCAGAGAGAGGTAAATTTAATTGCAGTTGTGTCCTAGTTGTGTGCCTTGGGACAGCTACCCTCCTTCAGCTCCAATTCCTCGGCTAGACTGTGGGAATTATATTAACCCTGCGACATGGTCTCTGTTGAAACTCGCCAAGCAATGGATACCTAAGATGGTGCTCGTTATTGTATTTTATTATTGAGAAAACATATATTAAGATTTTCATGGGTGTCACTGCATTGCCTAGGAAGAGGAGTGCACATATTTAAAATAAGACATCTTCCCCCTGCAGATTCCATGATTCCCAAAGGGGATGGTATCACCCCTCTAGGAAAATGTTTTTTAACCGAATAGGGCTATTATTGGTTGTTACAACAACGGTGCCGTTGATGTTTAGTGCCCAGGGATTCTAAACTTTCTCAAATGCCTTAGACAGCCTGAGGGGAAAAATTGTCTTGTCCAAAACACCAAGGGCATCCTGATTGAGAAACAGTGTAGTACAGGAGGCAGACAAAGAAATCAACTATTAAAGTGTAAAAAAAGTAAAGTAAATGTCAGAAGAGATAGATGCTGTAAGGACATTGTCAGTATCATCACCATCATCATAACAAGGTGATAACCTTTGCGAGGTAATTTATATCATTTCATTAAATCCTTTGCAACAAATCAAGAGGCCATTAAATATTAGTGCTTTGCAAACTTAAATGTGCATAAAATGCAATGGAATTGTTCAAGTGAAGATTCTGATTGAGTAAGTTCGTTTTAAATAACCCATCAGCAGACCACACTGAAGAATATGTTATATGTAAGTGTGCTCTTTCCCCACCCCACCCCGAGACACCCGTTAGCACTTTTGTGCTTCCTGCCATTAACTCTACCCTGCCTAAGGTTTGCTTCTAACATTTGTGCCTGTGACTCCCTTGGGATATACTGAGACTGGAACCGTGTCATCCAAATCCATATGATGTTGGAGCTGCCTAGAAATGCAGATCCCATTAGAGTCAGCTTCAGTTATTGACTGGCAGGTCAGCCAGGAAGTCAGGATGACCTTTAAGGTGGCACTTCTTATCTGGAGTCCCCCTTCAGGAAGGAGACGAGGAAACTCTCTTGCACACTGTACCTAAAATCACACCCTTCCTTTCCTTTCTCCTTTTCTACCCCATGTTTATTACTCACTTCCCTGGGAACTTCACTGGGAAGGTTTCTGTCATGAGTCACTCGTACATAAACCTATCTCCACTTTCTGCTTCTAGACAATTCAACGCTAAAATATCCTCAGTCCTGTCTCATCCTCAACTCACACATCCTTTCAACTCGCCCTTCAAATGACTTTCCAAATCTACCCATTTACCACCAAACTAAGTGCTAAACCAGGTCACAGCTACCATTATTCCATCTGGACTCAGGCAGTTACCTTTCAGCTACTCCAGTCCATTTGCCACTTTTGTTGTGTCATCTTTGTAAAACGTAAACCAGATTATCTCACTCTCTGGCATAAAAAATCTTACCACAATTGTCTTTCATTTTTTGAATAAACTCCAACAAACACCTGACTAAATCTTCAACTGCCTACTTAGTAGATTTTTAAAGGCCTCCTTCTGCAACATCTCCTAGCACATCCTACCCTTGCCGGTCTTACTGTAAGCATCCTTTTTCTTTCACCTGTATCTCACCATGAAGATGTCGCTCTTGCTGTTCTCTCACTGAACTGTTCTCTCAGATTTTCTTCTCATTCATCTCAGACCAGATGTTACTTCTTCAAAGAAACCCACTCTGACTCCCCAATCTCAGGTAGAATCTCATACCCTCCAGCACTTTCCAGCACATATTGTTGCATTTACTGTATGTTTATTTGTGATTATGTGACATTTAATTGTTTGCTTACTTGTTATGACCTATTTATTGACATTTTCCTGACATCACTGGAGTATAAATGACATTGAGCCACTTGTATCATCGATGTATCTCCATTGATTGTATCATCAATGTATGATGATACTGTATCATTGATGTCTGTGTGCCTAGCTGAAAATAAATGCTACATTAACATTTATTAGATAAATGAAATGGGAGTGAATTCTCATTCAAGGGATGAAGAAAGTGGGGCTCCAAATAGTAAAAATCTTGTTAAGGTCACTCAAGTTCGCACAAGAATAAATCTTGTTTCCCTGTATTTGTGAAGCTTGTTCTGCCCGTGAGCTCTGATCAGCATCAGCCCCACAGAGACTCGCCGGGGCCCCACAGCCTTTACTGCGGATGCCCTACCACACATGAGCGGAATCTCTCGGGCAGCTGAGGGTAGAGAATAAGAAAAATAGCAAAGCTAAGTAAAACAACTGGCAGCAAAAGGAAGTAGAAGAGGTAGAGCAAAGTTGGTCAAGATGCTGTCAAGGAAAAGTGACAAATTTGACTGATATTATCCATTTATTTTATTTTAGGTGCAGAGGATCGAACTCAGGGGCTTGCGCTTGCTAGACGAGCACTCTAACCACTGAGCTAAATCCTCATCCCCATTATCCATTTATTTTAATAAGCATTTAAGTGATGCAAAAGGCTATGCTATGGAGAAGCTTAAAGGCAAGTAGGAAATATTAGAGAAAAATATTTTTAGTGCAGACACATAAGATGCATCCAAAAATGTACAAAGAAATTATTATGAGAGTTTAAAGCAGAGATCAAAGAGACCACAGAGGAAGTCAAAGAGACCACAGAGGAAGTCAAAGAATGTTGGTTGAGTAAATGAATTATAACACAATGAAATTAAAAATTAAGGTGAGTATATTACATTAAATTTATAATTATAAACATTTTATGGTTTTTTGTGGTTGTTTGTTTTGGTCATCTGGCATGTGTTCATTTTGTTTATTGTATATGGTGGAACATCAAGTAAATTAACCCTGAATTCTTTTAATTTCATCTTCACATATATTTAAGGAATGCTGAATGATGGAAATGAAATATTAAAGAAAACAATGTCTCTTCCTTCTGCCTTTCTTTTATATTCACATATTCATCCCTTCTCTCTATTCATTTATGTTTCCAATCTTTTCATGGCTATTAACAACTCAAAAAAGAGACACAGAAGGAATGATCTTGTCTAGCAAATCAAGATGAGCTTGTCTGAAGAATTTTAAATCGAGTCTGGAAAAATCTAGGAATTAATCAGTGCTGCTATTTAGTGTATTTGTAATATGCCAAATAACACAAGAAATAGTTGGGAATGAAATAGAAATCAAATCAGATGAGAGGCAGGGGTGTTGTGCCTAAAAGGGAAAGGAATGTGAAACATACTTCTTTCCCAGTCAACCTTGAATTTTCACCTCTAATAATAAACACAAAAACTAATTTTATCTTTTTTTTAAATAAAGGAGAGTTTTTTTGAAGTTGGGCAAAGATGGAAAAACAAGAGCGAGAGAGAGAGAATAGACATGGTGGACAGCTACTCTGGACAAGTAGGGAGTATTTGAAATTGAATAACTCATAACTAATTTTCTTGAGGCCAACTTCCCCTAAAGTTTGTGAATAAAATATATATAATTTATACAAGCTATGTAATTATGTGATTGTTATATGAATTATGTAGGAACATATTATACCTAGCGACAGTAGTAGGTTTCTTGACTGAAAGCTAACCTTCATCTGTGTAGTCTCATTTTACATTGAACTGAACACGGGCATATTTTAGAAATAGTGTAGAAAGGCTGTCATTGAAAAATTCATGGGAGTTCAGGTTAGTCATTCAGACTAGCAAAGTTTAGGAACATCACATTATCTGTAATAAAATTTTTCTTATGAGCGTATTAGGGAAGAAAAGTTTAAGTTGAAAAATGCTTATTTTTACTAGTGTTTATGGAAAACGCAATGAATGTAACACACAGCCAATATTGAAAGGTGTAAAATGAAAAGCAGAAGACACTTTTAACAAGAGATTATAAAAGAAGGAGTCAGTCTGAGGTATAATGGAAAACTATGATGTATGTATAATTTTTAAATTATTACAGTGAAAGACACATTGCCATGAATCTCAGTCAAAATACTCCCCCTTGCTTTGGACACAACTTATCCCGACGTTCTTGCCATTTCCTGCAGCAGATCTGCAGGTCCTCTTTTGTAAGTGTCTTCAAGTTGCACAAGCATTGCTGCCTCAGTGTCCTGAATCAATTCAAACTATTTACCTTTCATGGTCAATTTTGGGGAAAAGCCAGAAGTCCCACAGTGCCAGAGCTAATGAATAAGGTGAATGAGGACACGCTGTACTTTTTCATAAACCTGCCTTTCTTTTGAATGGTGCTCAGCAGCAGCATTCACTGTGTTTTTAATTGCACCTTGTAAAGACACAAAAGGGATATTTCAGTCATTTTCCTGTCACTAGGACACAGCACCAAAACCCACAACATAAAGGAGGAAAGGTTTATTTTGGCTCACAGTTTCAGACTGTCATTGGCTGGCTCCAGGGCAGAAGCAGAATGGCAGAGGGGCATGGTGGAGGAAAGGGCGCTCAACCCATGACGGCCAAGAAGCAGAGGGAGAAGGGAGGGGCAGGAAGGAAGACATACCCCTCGAGGTCGTGCCCCCACAGCAGGCCTCCTCTTACCGGGCCCTGTTTTGTAACAGCGTGTCCGCCATGAACTCAGCAGTGGACAAAGTCTCCAGTAAGTCTAGCATCCCATAATCCAGGCACCTTTCAAACACATGAGACTCAAGCAGGGCTGCATTTGAGATGAAAACCAGAGAATTTCTAGAACTGCTTCAGAAGGAGGCAAGAACAGTGGGATGACTGTTCAAAGAGAGGGGAGGACACCGAGGGGGATTAATGGCAATTTGCCTTTTACTATCATAAAAGTTTTAATTTTACCATTCATCACATATTTTGATTACACTTCATACATTGTCAAAAACAGATAGATAACTGTGTGTGATAATAAGGACACACAAATTTTCAGAAACACAGGTTAATGAATGAATTCTCAACACATGTGTGACTTACAGATCCCTGGTTTAAAAAAAAAGAGGACAGTGGGTGGCAGAAAATATCTTGTGATATTGGTATATATAAAGATATCTTAAAGCTAATTATAAATGAGTAAAACATCAGAAGCAAATAAGAAACTGATGGCTGCTGGTTGGCCTTCCTCTCCGATAAGTGTTCAGGAGACATTGGTGGAAAGATCATCTGACCTGGCTGTGAAATGGGATGTCTTCGAGTATTAGAACTTACTTATATGTAGATATTTAAAAATGGTATAAAGACAATGGCCAAGTACAATAATGCCAAAACAGTGAAATTCACACACTCTAAGCAATGGAACCATTTGGCAGCCTGGGAAGCATCTCATTTAGACCGTCAAGGTGATCTAAGATACATGAAGTTAGTTTAGATGTATGAAATATTTCCTCTAGTACTTTCTGTGATGTACTTGGAGTTCTCACTAAATCTCTGAGTTGCCCAGGCTGGGCTTAAAATCGCGATCCTCCTGCCTCATCCTCCCATCGTGCTGTATAATTTTAAAGATCACATTATGTTGTCATTTTGTCTTCTCTGCTCTTTACATGTTGCATCTTTCCAATCTGAATTCAGAATGTTATTTTAACATTCAAAAAAATGAAAACACTTTGCTATAGCATGTATGGTAAATACGATCAATAGACTCATTGCAATAGGGGAGACATGATGGAAATGGTGGTCATTTATTCATCAGCTGAGTTCCCATGGCCCACATCTCAGACACACAGCCACCCTTGTAGCAGCATTCTGGCCCTTTGAGGTAAGCCCTTTCCAGATCGGAGTATGGCGAGAAGGGTTGCCACAGCAGAGCCTGAGATACAGTGGCCCACAGCACATGTGTCAGGGGAGGATGAAGAGAAAAAATAAATTACGTACCCAGCAGAACTGCTATTGCAGGGAGGATAGTGTCCAGTCTACTGATTTTCTTTCTCTGTTCCTTGTCTAACTTTGAACACATCTCATCTTTTATCACAAGGTCCCTACTGTACAAATCTTTTGAAGTACTTCGAGGAAGATCAGAACTTTGAGGAACCTTTCCTTATTTACCCTTTACTTGAAACCAGAGACAGAAAGCTATGAAAATTGAGTGCCCATGATACGCCTGGCACATAGAGTGTTAGACATGATAATGTACACAATCTTATTAAAGAAAGCAGATTAAAATTGGCGTAATACAACTTGGCTGCATCCGCCCTTTATCTTCATAAGGATGCTGTCAACACTTTGAACAGCTGCAAACCAGACTGCTACAAGATCTGTTTAAGCATCTCTAGACCAGAGAGAACAATGAGACAGACACGTATGGGATTCTTGCTGCTAGATCCTGCTTGGCAGAGCATGGATCATGTTTGGATATTGCTGCTGCTCAACTTCTTTGGCCTTCTGACACATACCCAGGTCTCCTTTTTTTTTTAATTTTATTTTAATGGTACATTTTAGATACACATAGTGATAACATTCGTCGTAGGGGATTTGTACCTGTACATGAAGCTCTCCTTTTATATGATGTCTAAGCACTGGGGAGCTAACTTTTTTTCCTCCATTATGCTAAATGAGAAGCACAGCTCTTCTCAGAACAGAATCCTATTACTTTGTGACCTCTGCAACCTTCGTGTAGCCCTGCGCAACTGGAGATTAGAACTATTTCAGCACTATTGCAAGAATTAGAAACATCATGGGCAGTCCCTCTGGAAGCAGAAAATACTCAATAATATGACCATAGTGCTTGGTAGAAGATAGGAAAGGGCACTATTTCATTTTCAAGTTCATATTTCCCACGTTAGCATAGATACAGAATAGTCTTGCGCAGTGACTTCAGCTTACAGCTCTGATTGTCTGCTTTTCCACCGGAGCTCGGACCAAACTGTGCGTCCTTCAGCTCTGTCCCTCTCACACCACTCACTCCCAGTAGCGCTTAACCTCCCCATAGTGGAAATGGCCTTCAAACGTCAGAAGTCTGTGCTGAATATGATTTCCTTCTCATCAAATGGTTGTGTTAAAGACTAAATAACATAGCTAATGAAAGGTGTTGCCAACTTTAAAATGCTTTTCCGGTTGTCTCAGTTACTTATGGCTGTGGAACAAATCACAGATGATTTGTGGTTTCTAGCAGTTCCGAAGTCGGGTGGGATCAGAGGGGTGGTTCTGCTCACGGTGGTGTCTGAGTTTGGCCGCTTCACACACCTTACCTGAGGTGTGAGGTGCTGCCTTACCTGAGGTGGCTGCATTAGCCAAGGCCTAGGCAGGCATCTCTCTGTTATCCCGAGGTAGCCAGACCTTTTTATCTGATGGCTCAGGGATCTGAGAGGACGTATTCCAAGAGGCCCAGCCTCAAACCTCTGCCAGCATCACACTGTTAGGCAAAGCAAGTCACGGGGACAATCTCATAGTCGGTGTGAGGGACGGCTACACCAAGCATGAACACTGGAGATGTAGCTCACTGGGGACCACGCTGTGAGCGCCGTGCACACAGACGTGAACAGGGCTTGATGTCCCCACTGCACTGCTGTTGCCTTGCTCTGCCACTTGAGTTGGCAGGCACTTCACGTTCATTGTCTTCGTGGACTGTGACTGTATATCTTCTCATTCTAAGGAGGTTCTAAGTTTCTTAGTGGCGATGATTCAGCTCTAGTGTTATTTTATATTCTCGCAAAGCTCGTATTTATGATATATGTGAATATGCAGGCTTTGGAAGCTTTGCGGAGTAGGGTGAAATCCTTCCACTTCTACCGCCTACCATCTACGTGATTGATCCTGAGGTACTTACTGGTTATATTCCTAATCTTTTTGAGTTTCAGGCATCTTATTTAGTAATATGGGTTAAAATGTGTGTTAAAATAGTTTGGTCAAGATATTAGAATAGTTTTTCCAAGGATGTTTATTAGAACTTTTTTGTACATTTCACTTGCCTGTAACATCTAATGATACAGAGTGAGCTAGAATATTCTGACACTGTCTACATGTGAGAATGTAAATGTGAACATTGGAACCTAAAGGCACTCTGAATTACATTCACTATGCTACCCTCAAGAATTTAACAGAATTTCTTTTGAACGATGGCTGTAGCTGGCAGCATAAATAGCAATTGATTTTCTAGTCACATTCCCTCTTTTCCACTCAATGAATTTTACTGCCTTATGGGCAGCAACAGTTGTACCCTGTAATTCACTCCACTACTCTCCTCTTCACACTCAAAAACCAAAGTCTGCTGATAAAACAAAATAACTTCTCTATGGAAGAAAGATGGAGAGACTAGACCACCAAATGCCACTTTAGTGAAGGTCAGGACAATTAAGAAGTTGGAACAGATATATTTATTCTGCAAACTCTATCTTAAGGAAATTTGGTCTTTCAAAAAATAACTTCATGCATGTTTGAAAACAAAAGTAGTACTTTGGTTTTTTGCATTAAAAGCTATTTAATTCTCTGTTTAGGTATGGGGAGTACAGCCCATATGAGGTACAAATTGACTATATGTTGTTTGCACACACATTTGTCTTCCTGGACTTTCTCTGTGTCTATATTCCTAACATGTGATATATGGGCATTTCTTTTTGCCTTTTATTTTTGTTTTGATACAAGTATTTTCTTTTAGACATATGTTTTCCAGAAGAAAAAGAACATAAGGAAATTTATGTGCTTTAGTGTTCAAAGTATATTCAGATGATTTATGTATTGGTTGAGGGCTGGAGGACCAAATGGGAAAGGCCAAGAAAATAACAGGTACATTTGTAAAAATCCTCCTGGAAATAGAAGCATGAAACAGCAGAAAAATGATGAAACCAAAAGATGGCCTTAGTTTTCTTGCTACTCTAGGAAAAATAGTTTAGAAGTGTATTTTAATAGCCTAGGTCTGTGTTTTTAATATAGGAGGAAAAGTATAAAAATCAGAAATGTGTCTCTCCTTGAAAATATATTTCTATACTCATCATTTGGTCTAATATAGACAAAAAGTCTGGGCGGTTTCTTCTTTTATCAGGCATTTATTGAGTGTGTACACTCAGATGGTTATACAGAGTTAAACAATGCCCTCAAATATCTACAGCTTAATGTGCCAGACCAAAAAAAAAATATGAATGAATAAGCTCAAAAACAGCTATGGATTTCCCAGAAAATGCCTGTGCTTTGTAAGGAGGGAAGCATCAGAGTTTTCCTGAACATATTTATAGAAGAAAAAACACTTTTAAATTCAAAAGTAGTCACTGAAAATCCACAATGTTTGAAGGATCCTTTTAGTTCAAAGGTATTAAAAAAAAAGGAAAAAGGGCAAGTTAATTGAAGATAAAACAAGATCATTTCCCCAAGTCCAGTCCAGAGTAGAATATTAACCGAAAATAGTGAAAATCTATTGTCATGCGCTTATCAAAGTCTATTGGAAATTCTATCCATAAATATTTGCTAACTTTGTGGGGAAAAAGTACATAAAGTCTAATTTGGTTCATGTTTATTGTCAGCAAGTGCTCGTGTGGCTCCCACTATGTAGCACACCTTGAGAGTCATTGGAAAGAAATGGTAAGACAAGCTAGTCCCTGCCCTCGTGGAACTTGGAGTAAGCACAAACCCAATGTTTCCCTCACGTCCTCTGCAGGCACGTTAAGGACGCGAGTGGCACAGACCATAAAGGCTCCTTGCTTTATAAAGTATGCAAGCAGTTTTATCAGCTTTTGGGAGAAGGCCTAATATCGTTAGGAAGGAAATTTGCATTTAATATCTATTTAACTCAGGTCATATTGTTTTCTGTTTTGACATTAGCAAGAAAATGTGATTGATAACAACACTAAACCGGGCACAGTTATTTAGAAGGGACTGTGTCTGCCAAGAAAATTACAGAGGCAGGTTCGGATTCACGAGGAGACAGCATTTTTTCAGTAATTGCTCTCTGGATGTCTGTGCGGCATGTTTGATTCGGGCTGGATGCCGTGTGAGAGCTTCTCTCGTTGCAAAAGGAAGGTCTGCGGCTGCACCTAATGATGTTTTATCTCCTCTTCCCTGGTTTCATCTCGACTACCATAGCAACGCTGACAGTGCTGCCCACCGCCGCCCACTGCCAGGAGGAGCGTGCCTCGCTTCCGTCTGCTTAGAGAGCTTCCCCATGTGTATATTTTTAAAATGGTTTCCTGGGGAAGAAAAAGCACTATTCTGAGAGATGGTTATGATATTTTTGACCCCCTGTGCAATCTTGATTGCCTTATCATAGGAACAGGTTCAGATCTTGTTGAACCTAAAAAGCTTATTCAGTTACAGGGAGGGAATGGTGTTTTCGAAAAAACATATAAAAAATGCCAGGGGTGATGGGGCACATGTGTAATCCCAGCACTCAGGAGGCTGAGGCAGGCGAATCACCCAAAGTTCCAAGTTCAAAGACAGTCTGGGCTACATAATGAGTCCAAGGTCAGCCTGAACTATGTAGTGAGACCCTATCTCAAAAAGCAAAAAATATAAAATTACAAATTCAGAATTAGATTCAAAAATGAATATTTACTTAGAATAAGAAAGTAGATAATATGTATCCTACAGCTTAAAAAGCTTATAAGCACAGGTATCATAAAATCCAGAATTGTTTTAATTAACCGTCAGACACACTTTCCTGTAATTTTCTATGCATATTCATTTATTTCCTCTTTGTGTAGGACTTCCTGGAGAAAGATTAGAAAGATAATTTGATTTTTCCATGAACAGGGCAATCAAAACCTTTTTTTTATTGTTGTTGTTGACCATCTGAAATCACTTCTTTCAGACTCATAGCTTAATATTGGTTAGGACATCTAAATGTTTAGCATTGTTGCCAAAACTGGAAAATTCTCCATCAAGTTTACGTCCTCTAGAAAGTGTCAGGCTTAGGCGAACATTTCACAGGCCAGCCTTCGACTCTGAGCATTCCAGACTGCGATTCTCCTCTGCTCACAACGTAGTGATAGTTCGAAGCAGGACAGGACAGCTTTGTGTCCCCATAAATATCTGACCTTGCCCTCTCTGTGGAAAAGCTCAGTACATCGGCTCACTAGGTGTTCTGAGTATTTCAAGCCTGACTGCTCTAAGTTAACTCTGTGAAGAAATGTTTACAAATCACCTGAAGTTTTCCTGCTGCACTTATTGAAAATATTCCCAAGTCAACTTGCTTTACCCTCATGCAAAAATACGTATGGCTATTCCTTTGCCATCAGACCAAGGGAAAGTGTGATAGAGGCGAAGCTGGTGTTGGAATAGTCGGTGCTCATAACTACATGCGATTAAAATATTTTCATTTGTCGGACTGATTTTAGCTCTGTTGTCTTCTCAGTGAATCTGTACGGCATGTTCAGGCAACCTTTGTAAGTGCCAGTTTCCCTTACGCCATCTAGTTCCAGCGACAGTGACATCTTGTCGTACTCCTTACATGCTTCTCGGGCTGTCCAATTTCATCCTACCTTCATTTCCTTTAGTCTGCCACTTGTTTATCAGACCAAAGGCTGACCAATCACAAGAAATACAAGACTGAGTGGCCGAAAACATGGGCACACATCATGTGAATCCTCTCCGATGCTCTGGTCTGTGTTCTTGGTTGTCAAGACTCTCCAAACTTTACTTTTGAGGAAGAGCCAAACTTACCTCTCTGATACTTCATTAGTATTTCTTCCTGCTTATTCTTCCTTCTTATTACTTCCTTCATTAGTATTTCTTCCTTCTGTTCGTAGAAGGAATATGACAGAACTGAGACAGGCAGTGGGTATAAAAGAGAATGCGTGCCGATGTCTTCAGTGAGTGTGGATCTCAGCATCCTTCTCTGTGTGTGATGCAGGGAGATTTCTCAGTAAATGCTGCCGGCACTTGCTCTCTACCACGTTTCATGAGAAGGGAGACAGCCTTACCGCCAACTCAGTTAAACATGAAGAAGGTGACGGGAAGCTTTCTTTAAACTGTGGCAAGTGGACTTCTGTCATTTTCTTTTCTTCCTTGGTTTTCAATCATAAGAACAGGGAAGGGAGTAAAACATACTGATGTGATGATGTAGTAGGATCCATTGACCGGCCAAAATTGTTTCCTTCTGAACACTTTGAGGGAAAAAAAAAAAACCCTGTTTTTTCAGGCTTGTGTTTCAGCACAGAAATCTGTAATTGCACCACTGTGTAAAAGCTAAAGATAGATATGAAGCAGCTTGCTGTTTGTCTGGTTGTCCGGAGCCTTGATGACTGTTTTTGTTGTGCCTGGCATGAATGCCTGAGGCGCTCTTTTCTCTCACATGTCACAATGCCGTGTTTAAATGACGTCACCACTTCTCTTGACGTATTTTTAAAATACTCTGCAAAGCACTGAATGATTAATTGTCAGAAAACTGGCAGTCAGCGCGGTGGGAAGAGAGGTCCCCTTCCCCAACTCCTGGCTCAAAGCTCTTCGGACCTTTAGTGAACGAGGGTGAGAAAAACATCTTCTATTATTCATAACACTTGCCATTGACTAGGGCTTATCATAAATGCTTAGTTATCAGAGAGCCACAGGGAAGAAAGTAGAAAGTGAGTTGGTTATGTGGACGATAAACCAGAATTTAAGGTATATCTGGGGCCTTTGTGTTCAAGTCAACCAGTTAATCCTTAAACTACATAGCTTTTATATCCATATATGTGTTATCATAAATCTGGATAGATAAAATATTTTTAGCTGGTGATGCAGTAACAGGCAAATGCTATGGAGTTAAGATCGCTCCTAACTCTGTTTTTGTTTGTTGTACTGAGTGTTTAACATGAATGTCCAACCTACCCATGCTTAAAGAACACAGGCACTCAAAGAAGTAGAGGGACTTATTCCAAAGCCTGCAACCTGCTACCACAGCCAGGCCTAAATTCTACATCTGCTAAATAGCCGGGAGTGTCTTTGCTGAGACATTTTTCTCTGTCAATCCTGAACCGATGATTAATTTCATAAGACGTGACACTGAGCTTATTAAAATTAAATGGAACATTCCTCATGAGGCCCTCAGGAATTGCTGTTTGGAAGTGGTGCTGTATTTTCTTTTGTTCATAGACAATGAAGATAAATATGCCAACTCTTAATCTTTAAGATTTTGTGGTTGAAAGTTTTCATAATATCTTACACAAATTACGTGCACGTTTTTGTGCCACGTGTACTGGTTCCCTTTTGCTGCTATAACAAATTTATCACAAGCAGTGTCTTAACAGTGCAGATTTATTATGTTGTAGTTATATAGGTCAGAAGTTCAAAATGAGTCCTACTGGCTGAAATGAAGGCCTCAGCAGGGATAACTTCTTCTGGAGCTCCTAGGAGTGAGTCTGTTCCCTGCCTTTTCCAGCTTCCGCAAGCTTCCTACATCCCTTGCTTCGTGCTGACTCCTCCAGTTTTGTAGTCACAGCCAAGCTACCCCGCACCCCGTCTCTGGCACTCTGACTTCTTTTGAAATGGACTTTTATGATTATGTTAGGCCCAACTAGATAATCTCAGGGAAATATCTCATCTTGAAATTCTTAACTGTATCTGTAAAGTCTCTTTTGACATTTAAGTAGCATATTCACAGATACCAGGATGTGGACCCAATTGGGGATGCTAAAGTGAGAATGTTATTCTGCCTGCCACACTATCCTACTTGACAAAAGTAATTATTTTAACATGTTCCTTGCCAGGTTTTGTTTTAGTTTTATTTTAGCTTCTCTGCATATATCAGGAGTAGAATTGTGACTATATTTTCAGATATTTTCCTAAAAACAAATACTTACTAGACACTTTAAAATTGTGTTTACCTCTCACATGCTTCACTTTTATAATGTAGACCTTAATGTGTTTGTTTTTCCTAAGGAAAAAATAAGGAGAAAATACCTGAAAGAAATGAAATTGTGAGAATTCATATTGCCAGCTCTGTGTTATATAGCTTTCCATTACTGTGACAGAATGCCTGAAACAATAACTTAAAAGGAGGAAAGATTAATTTTGGCTCATAGTTTCAGAGATGTCATGTGGTGATTGGTTCCGCTGCTGTTGGCCTGAGGCAAAACAAAACATCATGGCAGCAGGAGCTTACGTCATGGCAGGCAGGAAGCAGAGAGAAGGAGCAGAAAGAACCCAGGGATAAAATACCCGCTTCGAAGGTGCCCTCCCAAGAACCTACTTCCTCCCAGGAGGCCACACTTCGTTGCCTCCCAGCAGTGCCACCAGCTACCGAGCTTTTGACACGTAAGCTTTTGGGGGACATTCCAGATCCGCGCTCCATAAGAAACTTCTTAGGTTCTTTAAAGGATGAGAGAGAACAAAAATTCCTCAATCCCAACCCAAAAAAGAAATAGTTTTCTATGATACTGTATTATTTTCCGAGGGCCTTCATAACAAATCACCATGCTCTCAGTGGCTTTAAACAACAGGAATTTATTCTCTGACAGTTCTGGAGGCCAGAAGTTTGAAATCAAGATTTCAGCAGGGCCATGCTCTCTCTGAGCTCTTTAGAAGAATCTTTTCTTTCCTCTTCCAACTTCAGGGCTCCAGGCGTTTCTTTAGCTGATGGTAGCACAACTGCATTCTCTGCGTCCATCTTCACGTCATCACTGTCTCTGCATCTCCACGGGTCCCTTTTCTCTCTAAATACATTCTTATTAAATCTGGGGTCCATCCTAATCCTCATCTCTATCCTTCTTTAATTACATCTTCAAAGACTCTGTTTCCAAATAAGTTCACCTGCTGAAATTCCAGATAAACATGAATTTTTATGAGACACAGATATAAAGATGTATGAAAGAATTATTCTTTATAATTAACCTCCTAGGTAGTGTTTTCAGGCTTCTTTTCATGTCAAGAAATAAATAACAGTCAGCCGCCCTCTTCTTCAATGCCGTGAACCATTTCCCTGTTTTTATTAATACCGGCCCAGCTCTTAGAAATCCTCTCAGCGCTGAGTCATAATAAAAGGGAGACAGAAAATGAGTCTCACTGAATGTTTTTTACTGTGTGCTTGACACAATGTTCAGTAGATTGCAAACATTCAATCACCACAACAATCTTATTAGTTTTATGATTTCTAAGTAGACACGAAAAAGCTGAGGTTGGAAAGGCTCTGTAATTCGGCCAATATAACACACCTAGGAAGTGGCAGGGGTCAGAACTAGATGTATTTCTCTCTCCTCTGGTTTTTCAGTGTTCTTCTCACAAAGTAAATTCCACCCCAACGTTTCCCACATACATTCATTCTCCTTCAGTTCTCACCTTTGAATTAACTTCTGGGCTTAGCAAATAACAACTAATATTTATCCTTCAAGCTTCCTGCAAACGAACTATAACAATAACAGCAATAAGGACAACAACAACTAGAACTGCTGAATTTGAAGAGCAGCGACAAAAAAAGAAAACAAACCAAGGAGCAGACAGACATCTGTGAACAGGGCTATTGGATTTGGGAATCACAGGAAGCAGATGGAAAATGCGGAAACACCTCTACACACATTGGAGAAACACATCCTCTATTAAATTGAAAAGAGTGTTAGGATGCTGGTCTTATATCACAAGTTAAACAAAACGGTCTAAGTTCTGTCGTAGCTGACTAGGTATCAGTGGGAGGGACAGGGGGGTCGCTGCAAGACACGCCCTGGAAAAATCCAGGTACACTGAAATGGGAGTGAAAAAGCAAGCCGAGCACTGGCCAGCACAGAGAACTCACCAGATCCCAGCACGGGACCAGGAGGGTTTAGAGAAGCAAGCTCCACCGTGCTGGGGTGCAACACCCCTGCGCCCAGGATGCGGCTTGCACCTCTGTGGAGGGGATCCGGCACCCTGAAGGAGAGCGCCTACCCCTTGGTGGCAGCCCGGCCACTGGAAACCCTCCTAAGAGGAAGGGGACAGAGCAAGTGAGACCTTTGCAAGCTGAGCCAGGCCAGGGCATCGGAGAAACTGAGAGCCAGCCAGATTGTGGAGGGCACGTGCGGGGGCCTGGAGGAGAGCCGGCCGTGTAGCCGGGTTCCCAGGCTGCAGGGAAGCGGGCAATACGCGCGCGGAGACCAGGCTGGGCGTGGGGCGCACTGAGGCGGGTGGGCCTGGAGACCAGGAGGCCGAGGCAGGGCGGCTTGGTGAGTGCATCTGGCCCCCAGGAGGGAGCAAGGCTGTGCGGCCAGAAGGCGAGTGCGGGGGGGGGGGGGCAGCTTGTGGCTGCTCACAGTAACGGAGTTCATTAGTTGAACTCAGACTGCAATAGAAATAGAACTGTGGCAGTGCTTTAGATTTGTGCTTTTGCAACCTTGTGTGTTTTGGGGGATGTATTTTTTTCTTTATTCCGTTTTCTTTTTTCCTCTCCTTTTTTCTCTTCTTTCTTCCCCTTTCATCTTCCCTCTCTTCCTTTCCTTCTTGCGTCAAGCGTCAAGGGGTCTGTGTGTATACTAAGGAGAATAAAAATGAAGCCATGATTGAAATCTGTGAGTCTCACGGGCAAGTCAGGTAACCATCTCCAAAACTGTGTCCAGAGGATACAAACATAAGCTGACTATCCACATAATAACTGGTTCTGACGTCCTCACAGTGTTCCTTGATCTACAGCTACGCTTCCCTCTGTGTTCTGTCACCTACTCAAATATTCTCTCAAACTCCCTTCTCTCTAGTCCTTCAGCTATAAAATAATTCCACCAGAGTCCTATCTTCTGGATTTCATCTACTGATATCTCCTTCTCTTCCTACTGATTCATTCCCTTTCTTCTTGTTTTTGCTTCTCCTCTCTTATCCCACCACAGGTAATGTCTACCTGTTAGTAGTAGTATAGTCTGCATGGGGCATCAATAAAAGGGTGAAATCGTTGTAACAAGATTTAATGTAAGCAACTGAGGTATGAGTGGATCTGTAACTAGTAAGCATTCTCTACTTGCAAGAGTTCTGTACAGAGACTGGGTCTGATCCTACTAAATGGAGTGTGTTGAAGAGGTAGACAAATATCAAAACTCAACCAAAGCCATGATCACATCACTGGAAAGCAGACACTAACTAAAGAGATCCCCATACTAGCAGCAAAGTCTTTCCACTTTAATTTATTCTCCACCCTCAGTACACATACACATACGCACACATACACACACACACACACACACACCCCGAACATGAAAAAAAAAGGCAAAAAAAAACCCTCCGAAAACTCTATAAACTCCTCCAAAGCTGATCCTGTGGTCAATGAAGGGGGGAATTAGAAACCAAATGGCTCAATTAGACAAAGTGATACAAACAAAGAAAACCATTCACTAAAGCCTTTGGGAAGGTCAAAGATAATATAACTAAACACATAATGGACTTTGTAAACGAAATGATCAGTGATCTTAAAGCTGATACAAATAAAAAGCTAGCTAAGCTAACCAAAACAATACAAGTCATAGATTACAAAGTGTTGGAGTCCATGAAAAGGACTCCAAAAAGAGATCCAAGAAATTAAAAAAAAAAAAATTCTCTTGAAAGTATGGGCAGCAGAAGTGACTGATGTGAAGAGAAAGTGTCTGAACCAGAAAATCGGGCTGATGCAAGTAACCATGTCCTCAGAGATACCTTAATAACAACAAGAGGTCATGAGAGATGGACGCAGTCAGATGACACAAGGACACTATCCTAAAATTAATTGGAATTAGAAAGCAATTAGAAGATGGTATGAATGGCATAAAAATCTGTTTCTAAAAAATTTTTGTTAGTATATGTTTGCAGCACATAATATTTGCATTCCTTGTGTGGAGTTGGTACTTGTACTAATACATCCTAATCCCTTTTTTCATCCCTTTTCCTCCTCCCTCTCCACCTCCCTCCATTTCTTGATCCGCTTCCTATTTGAGAAAAATCTGTTTCCCTACTTCCTATTATCTGTCTTTTATTTTGCTCCTTATTTACAATTTGGGTTTCTCGTATAAAAAAAACTGTGTGATATTAACCTGTTTAAAAAAATCGTACCACAAAACTTTTCTACTATAGGGAAAATTGACATACGAGTAAGCAAATCTCCAAATAGCAACCCTGAATACCCACGACCAGAAAAGAACTTCCCCTTAAAACATCAAGTCAAAATCCCGGAGGTCCAACACAAAGAATTTTAAAAGCTGTTAGAGAAAAACAACATTTCACTTATGAAGGTACACCTGTTAGAATTTCTGCATATTTCTCAGCACATACTTTAAGGATCAGGAGAGCATGGAGGAGGAGAGGACTTCAAGCACTAGTAGAAAATACTTTTCAGCCCAGATTAACATATCCTACAAAAGTATCTTTCAAAATTGATGGAGAAATTAGGACATTCTGCAGCAAAGAGCACTTTAAAAAATTCATGCCAAACCAGAATTACAAAAAGTACTTAAAGATGTCCTAGACAGAGATAATAAAGACATTAATGCCGAAGGACCTACTGGAATGAACACAGCAAGTTGGATAGACAAGAAAAGGGAAAAAGATAAATGAATCAGCAACAGAAATAAACAATGGAATGACAGGAATCAGTTAATGGACCTGTTCTCAATTCCCCAATCAAGACAGAATGGCAGAATTGATCAAACACAGAACCCACTGGTATGCTACATATCAGAAATGCATTTGATATTTAAAGAGGCCTATATATTAAAAATCAAAGGATGAGAAACATTTTTTTTTTATACAACAAGATCCCAAAAGCAAGCAGGAGTAGCTCTCCTATTTTCAGACAAAATAGACTTCAAGCTAAAACTGGTCAGAAAAGACAAGGAAAGTCACTACATACTGGTAAAAGGAACTATTCAACAGGAAGAGTTAACAATTATAAACATATATGCAATGAATAGCAGTACATCCAACTTTATAAAACAAATACTACTGAACATAAAAGATCAAATAAACACCAGTACAACTGTAGTGGAGGACCTCAGCATTCCACTTCTACAAACAGATCAACTAGATAAAAAAAAAATCAACAAAGATATATCAGAGTTAAAACACAACTTTGAAAAAATAGACATAACAGAAATCTATAAAATGTTCAACCTAACAAGAACAGAATACACAGTCTTGTCATCAGCACATAGAATATCTTCCAAAACAGATCAAAAAAGTTGCTTAAATACGAAAGAATCCAAATAATCCCATGTGTATAGTCAGATCATAATGCAATGAAATTAAAAATCAATGGCAGAAATTATGTAAGCACACGGAGAGTAAACAATTTACTCTTGAATAAACAGTGGGTCACAGAAGAAACCAAACCCTTCCCAGAATAAAAAAAAAAAATTCCATTAAAATATACCAGAACTTGTGGGACAAAAATCAAAGCACTTCTCGGATGGAAGTTTATAGTTGTGAACACCTGTTTGTTACTAGAATATATCCAGAAATTCCTTTACCCACCAGATGAACTTATGTTCTGAAACAAATCTTTTAAGTTAAAGATCTAGCCATATAAAGATAGGTTTATTTGTAGAAGGCGTCTTTTCGAGTTAAAAAAAAGTCAACAGGGCTGGGGGTTTAGCTCAGTGATTAGAGTGCTTGCTTTGCAAGCACAAGGCCCTGAGTTCAATTCCCAGCACCAAAAAAAAAAAAGTTGTTTAAAAAAAAGTCAACAGACAAAAGTAAAAAGTTGTTTTGGCATTATGTTGGTAGATAAGTAAACCTAGAGGGAAATATGAACATTGTGCTATAATCCCAGCACTAGGGAGATTACACCAGGAGGATCTTAAATTTGAAAGCAGCCTGGGCAACCTAGTAAGACCCTGTCTCAAAAAATAAAAGGGGCTGGATGTGTAGCTCGGTGGTAGAGTGACCCTAGGTCGGATCCCCACTACCACAAAATTAATAAACAAACAAAAAATATTCTGGTATTTACCTTGTAAATCAAAAGGAAACAAAGTTAGGTCTGCTTCACAGTTTCAGTGTTGTGGCAGCACAGTATATCTTGGAATGCAAGGCAGAGGGAGCCTCTTCACCCCATGTTGGCTGGGAAGCAAAAGAGAGCGTGGAGAGACATCGCTGCCCAAGGGTTCAAACAGCTCCTCACAGTCTCAGCTGGGGACCAAGCCTTCAACACATGAAACTTCAGGGGATATTCTTTTGTGTGTATGTGTGTGTGTGGTGCTGGGGATCGAGCTGAGGGCCCTGTGCTTGCTAGGTAAGCACTCTACCACTGAGCTAGATCCCCAACCCCAGGGGATATTCTTGATCCCAACCATAACAAACATCTGTAATACTGGCCCTTAAATAGGATAGGTATTTGGAGGCACTGGTAGAATCAATAAAAAAAAACACTAAGAACTCTACTTTTAGCAGGCATTTAATTGAAGCAGAGATTTTAAATATTTTTCCCTCCTCATTCTATTATCCCTCACTGGTATAAATAATTTATTCTTTTATAGAGGAGTATATCCTTTAAGTAACTGCTGTCTAGTTTTGAATTTTTCTACCTTTATGAGTTGAAGAAGATATCATGGAATATCCCTCTTTAGTTACAGAATAAGTAAATAAAATATTATCCTTCTTAAATTGTTTGTATTAGAACTCACTTACTGAACTCTCTCCCTTGGAGATTTTGTATGAACTTACGAGTTCGCTAACATTTATTAAATTGACTATAGCCAACCCAATAGCTGCACCAGAGATTCCACTCTGAAGCATCTGACCTGTATTTCCAAAACTTGACCACTTGAGTGTTCCTAGACATTGTAATTTCCACATGTCTAAATCTAATCATATCACCCTTTGCCTCAAACCTGACCCTCCTCCACCACCATACATCCCGTTCAAACCAGTATCAAATGCTTTCCTCATATTCAGAACTTTACTGGTCATCAAATCTGAAGAACTCTTGTCCTTAAACATTCCTCATATTCTTCACCACTTTTTCTGCGCATCTGCATTATGGTACCATTGAACTTATCTTCATGCCTAGATTCTTGGCCCCATTCAAATGCATACCACTCTGCTATGTGTAATGTCAAAAACTGAAATCCTCTAATGGTTTGCCCTTGCTTTCAACACAAGATTTATGATGGTGACTGCCATTTTGGTGCCTAAATACGGTTCCAGACACCTGACATACACATTTTAGCATTAACTCCCATGTGGCATCAATCCTGTAAAGTAGGTATTACCTTGGCTTCCTCGGTGAAGACGTTTGAGTTTCAGAAAGATTAGAAGACTTTCCTAAGACTAGCAAGCCAGTTCATGAGCGAGCGGGGTGAGTCTTAGGATGACCCAGCTGCACAGCCTTTTGTTCCGGGGTCCTGTTGCTAACAGGAAGCTCTTGAAGTGAGGAGAGAAGGTTTCTGATGATACAGGACACTCAGCTGCTGGTCCTCCCCAGCATGGGCAGTTGCCCTAGTAACACTGAGGTATTGCTTTGTGCTCTCTCGCTCTCTCTCTCTCTCTCTCTCTCTCTCTCTCTCTCTCTCTCTCATTTCACTTCATAATTAACTTCATACATATGTACCTTTTCATTATACAAGGACACATTCAGGTTGTTAAAAAAAATTCAAATACATCAAAAATAATCGGAGTACATGATCCCTCTTTTATGCAGTCCCAGCCTCCTCCCAAGAGAGCTGATCACTCACACACGTTGATCTTGGCTGAATCCATTTAATCTATAGGTCCAGATCTCCTGCTCTGCGAAGTTTCCTTCTGTCCATCATTTATCTTGGTTTTCTGCACTCTCTCCCCATAAGTCTTCTCAGCATCCATGCCATGGACTGCTCTGAATTCAGAGAAGTATACAGAACTACATTTAAAATTGCATAAAATTGAAAACATATAATTACAAATAAACCAATTTTATTAAAATGCAGTTATCAAAATATTTTAATATATGATACTGCAATATAGTTACTGACAAATACATCAGAAAAAAATCTAGCAACAGATTTAGTAGATATCTTAATTCTCAAGTAGTAAAGAGTGCAAATTCTATTTTGAGATACATGCAGCAATGATATTGTCAGGCATAAATATCTACAATTTTTGTTGGAAGAAAAATTACATGTACTGCTAATACTGCTGTGATTTTTACCTACATTTGTAATTGAAGGAATTACTAAATTTTAGTTAGAGTCCATTGAAAAAGATGTACTTCCTTTTCTTTTCCAAGAATTCCTAGCAATCTATCCATGCTGCTACGTTAGTATTACTGGGATTTCAGAATTTCTGTCACCCTCAATATGTCTTGCACTTTCTCTTATGCTTTCTAAGTCTTTGCTTTTTCCACTGTGTTCTAGGAATAGCTTTCTATTTAGATATTTTATTCTATTGGTAAAGAGAATTTATCATGTACTATTATCATTTTTTCTATGAGGTATACGGTGCTAACATTTGATGTGTGAAGAGGAAATGAGAGGACAATGCATTCGATCATAGAAAGTTAAGCTTCTAAAGAGGTGGAAGGGAGCCCTTAAAAGAAATTATTTAAGAAGCATTTTGCATGTCACTAAAAGTGGTTATTAGATGATTATTCTTAGTTCAGGACTAAATAAACCCAGGGATGATCCTAAAATCCGGAGGTAATAATCCTAGTTTAACTTTGGCTTTTACTTTATCGGTAGCTAGGAAAACAATTCAGTAAGTAATCTTTCGATTTGGAAAGAAAAACATCAGCATGAAATTACCTTCATGAAAAGTACGGCCCTATAAAATACATAATCAAGGACTCTCCCATAGAGTTGTACAGCTATGTTATAGAGTAAATGCTATGAAATAATTTCTCCAAACAGAAACTACTGCCTGAGAATATAAAAATAAGGGGAAAAGGAAGACATGAGAGACCGGCACACTATCTAAATAGATAAACTGAAGAACATTTACAAAATACAGTAATTGGAATTTCTTTTGCAATTGGAGGACAAGTTCTTCATACACATTTATCGTGTCAGAAATGTCTCCCTCACCTTTAATTCTCATTAATACCAGACAGGACTACAAAAGATTAAGCTGCAAAGCTACAGATAACCCGTCACCAGTGTTAACAGAGCTAATCACTGCTGTGTTTCTAACAATGAGAGATACTTAACTTCACACCCTGTGCTTTACAAATAACTCTTTAAAGGAGAAGGCAAACAGAAAACACAAAAAGCCTGAGAGTAACTGTCCATTTTCTCCATCACTAACATTCTCATTTTGATTCCTCTCCGTGGACATCTGGGAGTTCTCTCCCTAAAGACAGCAGATCCCGTGCACAGCAGACAAACCAGGACTGCAGGCCCTCATGCTGCCCCCATCCAAGAAGCCCCAGGCCTGAGCAGTATTAGAAAAATACCCACATTCCTTACTGTTAAATGAAATTAAAACTGCGAATAAATGAGATGGTTATGCCACATTGGATCAACCACCAGCAAGATCCGCATTTTGCCTCGTCGAGTTAGATGGGACCCGAAATCTCCAGCAAGCTCATTATACGAGTTATACAGAGTCAAACCTCAGCCTCTCAGGCTAGAGTCCAACACTGTTCACAGTCCTGCCCTCCCTTCCTGCTGCAGCCTCTCTGCCCTCCCTCCTCCCACAGTGGTGCCCTCTGCCAGGCCATCCTCGCCCTTCAAAGCCAATTGTGCAAGGAATCCTGAAGCACATAGTCATCGTCTTTCTTAGGACAACTTATTATAGCTATCTTGAGACGTAATTGCATATTTTATTAGTATTTAACTCTCTGCGACTTTATACAATGCTTGCCTTTCTCACGCATTACCTGATTTTCCCATATGGGGACTACGTTCTGATAGTTGACTTGGAAACAAAACTTATCATTGCTATTTACTTGCTGCATGAACCTGGGCAAGTTATTGATCCTTTCTCATCTTCACTCAGTTGTAATATGTTTAAATCAGGAGAAGAATTATAGCTACCCATAGAGGTGTTGTAAAAGTTAGCAATAAAAAAAAAGCGAGACACCGTGTGAGAAGCATTTTGCAATGGGATACAGTAAGAATTCAGTAAAAATGGTTGTGTCATTCCTTTACCATTGCCACTCTCTTGAGAACAGTTAAAGTGACTTTTTCCTGACTTCTCTTTTATTCGTAGGCCCTTTACTACCTTAGAAGTTCACATAGCTGACTTTCCTCACTTTTTTCTGGTTATTAATATCACCATAAAATTATTCTAATATTCACCGATGCCCCTTTTTATTGTATCACTCGCCCTTCCATGTTAAGATCACATAGAATGCAAATGAGATTCGGAGATTGTGATAGTCATTTTCCTGTTGCTGGGACACGTTACCTGCCACCCACAACTTGAAAGAGAGAGAGCTGTTCAATCCATTACAGCCAGGAAGTGGGTGGGAGAGAGACCTCTAAACACATTTAGCTATGAACTCGTCGGTGGACACTGATACTGGTATACTCGTCAGATACTGAGCACTATGGCGCCTCCATGATCAATTGTGTCTGAAACCCCACCTTTGAATGCATGAGACTTTGGGGGTCAGTTTAGATCTAGCAATAGTAGAGCAATTAGTAGAGATGATTATTGGCTATCGAGATAATGATAAGAACAACTGCTGCTGCCTCCCATTGAGTGATCAAGTATGATGCGGCGGGTATTGTGCCAAATATTCAATTTCCTTGCCCTCTCTAATGTCCACAATCCTAGAATGAAGGCATGATAGTGTGGTGTTCATTTGACAGCTGAGACAACCAGAGTTCCCCGTAGGTAAATAAGTTAGTTATGTTCATTCTACATCTGTGTGGCAGAACTGGGCTTTAGATGAGCTCTCTCTCTCCAGAGCCCACAGCCTGCTCTCTAATTACCTCTTTCCTTGTGTTCACTGTAGACTTCAGTATTAAGCCGTTCAGAGGTAAATGAGACCCAGTAAATCTGTGAATTCTGGAACTATCACAATGATGTATGTTTAATGTAAAATAAAATCATCTTGGTCTACCATGGATAACATTCCTGTTACCCCAGTGTGGTGTACCTAGAAAATAAGGACGACTTGAGAAGACCCAAGTCATCATATTGAGACTTTTTACAGATGCAAGTGAAAACTACACTGCATTCTTTTGTAGTATCAAGTGATACTCAATGTTTATTAAACAATAAACATCTGATTTGACGTATCAGTGATCTATTAGTGGTGAAAAAAGTGATCTGTCTCATTGTCAGGTATTAGTTTCAGATGCATTAGATTTAATATATCACACGGACAGTTATGAGCTCTTCTACATGCAACATAACTGATTTAATATTGATCTGTTTTATCGCTGGTGTATGTAATTTGAAAATATTCTATTTGGCTGGGTATTTAATGTGTCTGGTTTGATGTTTAGCATTTTGGTTCAGTGTTCAAGTTTCTAAATTGATAAGAAATATATTGCTCTTGGGTATGCAAAAAAATTGTAAAGGAAAATTGTCTATAGACAGTGAACAAATGTATCATTATGCAAAAATAGTCACATTTTTAGAGCAGAAGTCTGAAGTGAAAACCTGCTTCAAGGAGATACGATAGTTTTGTTTAGGTAAACAGTGCATTCGCAGCTTCGTTTAATTAAGCAAACAACAAGAAAAAATAAGTACATGAGGCTTCTCAGTGTCAACTGTTTTTAACAAATCAAATATTAATTGCTGTATTGGGCCTTTCCTTGTATAATAGGAACTACTTTATGTATTTTGATAAACTTAACTAGAATAAGCATATTCCTATTTACAGTTTTTATATGTTTGCATTTTGAAAATGTACAGCTGTGAAACATCATGATGAATGGTTTAAGACTTTTTAGTTGATAAGGAGACAGAATTCAGGAGACTCACACGTCTCCAAGGATGCGATAAGAGTCTGTCCGTTGTAGGTTTTCGTGTGATATTAGTTTGCTGACTCACCAGGAGACCGAATCTCAGTGCTCACTTGCACCCTTGTGATTCCTTCTTCCTACCAGGCAGCTTCCTGTAGTCCCTCACGGTGGCCCCCTTGTGCATCATCCTTATCTGAGCAGCCACTCCGGCCACCCTCCCTGTCTCACAGCCCGGAAACCCCAAGACATCCTTCACTGCCAATCCTCTTGTGCCTCACAAATGTGTTAGCTTGCAGGTTCATCTACTCTTTCCACTTCTTCTGAATCCAAATATTTCTTTCTGCCTCAATGAAAATCCTTGCATAGCTGCTCATAGCCAAGTATTTTTTCACTTAATTCCTGCTATATTCTACTCCTTACCCTCATTTCACACCTAGGTTTCCATCTACTGAATTTTAATATTTTTTGTTACTTCCTCTACAAGCAGAAACACCTCTGGATCAAATAGTAACTAGTGCATTGAAAGCTTTCTACTACAGAGCTGTGGCTTCATGAACTGTAGCTTTATTCCTTAGTAATGTCAACTAGAAAGACTAAAAATTATTATATTTACTGTGAACGGACAGAGGGCTGTTACCTGCTCCACATGCTCTCTCACGCCCCTGGGGACAGCTATCTGAGGTAGGTCTGTCATCGACTGTGGACACAAGCTCATTGAAATGACCATAGTCCAAGTGGTGGGATATTAATTTCCACATTTCAAGTCCACATCATCAGACTGTAGTGTCCATGATCTGAGACCCCATGTGGTGTTATCGTTGTCACACTTCCATTCCACACTGGTTGTTCTCTAATTCCTGAAATAATTTCATCTTCACTAGGAGCCATTTCTCCTTTCATAGCTGAGTCTGCCCCTTTCTCTCCTTTCTCGCTCTCTTTCACTACTTTTTTCCTTTTTCGTTCCCTCCTTCAGTCCTTCTCATTTAATACTTCGTAAACTTTGCAAAGCACTGATGAAAATTTTAAAAACCACAGTCTCAATGGGTTTATAATTGGTTTCTTGCTAAAAAGCAACAATGATAAATTTTCCCTCTCTTAGGATACTGCTTTTTTTTTTTCTTTCCCTCCAAACTTCTGATTAATCTTGCTTATTCTCTAAAATATATCCTAATCTTAGGCAGTTTTGCCTTATGGAAACAATTATAATTATTGTTTGTATTTGCATTATAATGTGTTTTATAGTTATCCATTTTTGCTTTTACCAAAATACATTCATACATTTTCCTTGAAGGCAGAGTAATATTATGTATGTCTAGACACAGACTAAATCTATTGCTTCCCTCTGTCTTCATCTTCTTAAATACCTGTTTTTAACTATGTCCTATTAAGTCAAAATCATACAGGAGTCTGTGTGTGTGTATGTGTGTGTGTGTGCGTGTGTGTGTGTAGAGGAGAGATGAATAAAGAATTGATAAAATGTAGCTTGTTGCTTCATAATAAACATATAGTATATTTAAATTGCCTCAAGGCATAGAACAGGTTCGACTCTAATATGTCACTAATTTGAACCTTTTATGATAATTTTCATTTTAAACCCCTCAGTCATTAAATATACAATCTAGTCCAGGCTCTCCAATTCTCAGCCTGCTGGGAAGCAAGCCACACAACGGGAGATGAGCAGCAGGGGAGTGAGAGGAGATTCATCTGTGTTTACAGCCATTCCCCATCACTTCTGCTATGCCTGTTACTGCCTTCTGTCAGATCAGTGGTAGCGTTAGATTCTCATAGGAGCAGAATTGCTGCTGTCAACTGCACATGCAAGGGCCCTAGGTTGTGAGCTCCTTATGAGAATCTAACATCTGAGGATCTAAGGTGGGGCTGAGGCAGTGATGCTAGTGCTGAGGTTCAGCTAAAAATACAGATTAACATTCACAGAAAGTTTGACTGCGGAGAGGCTGTAACCAAGCAATTGCTTGTAGACTCACATCAAAGCCCTATCAGTGAGGGGCAAGTAATAACTAAGATGCACCTGCTAGCAGGCCTTCCACTGGCAAGTGAGGTGATGGACTTCATTTGCACGGCTGTGTCTGGCGGCAGGGCGTAAGTCAGCATCTGACACTTGTTGTAGTCCACACGTGGCCCTCCCATTATTTTTGTTTACCATCTCCATGCATGCCTCTGCCCCACCCTCCACACTTAGTCACAGTTTTGGTTGGGACATAAGCTAATCCTAGCTAAATTAATAAAAATAAACATTCCTGGAGAGCCTCCTTGAAAAGGGGGAAAGACGCAGTGAGGAGGCAGCAGAAGCCTGGAAGAGCTCCACGAGGAAGAAACCCTGCACTAAAATACCAAGAATCCTACTTAAATTATGGGTCCATTGCGACAGGTGACTCGCGTTCTCATATAATTTGCGCCAACCTGCTCGCCAAGGAAGGCGTGAAGCCGTCAGAGCCGCTTTGCCACGTGGAGATCAAGCGGCTGCATTAACAGATGTGCTTTTTTTACACTTGCAGCTTCTCACGCCAGAGAAACAACGCGGTATTTAAACATGTGTGTCCAGTTTATTTCACGTAAGAGTATGGTGTAAGTCAAGACTAAAATATATTATATTGGGAAAGGAAAGAAAGTGTTCAAATGGGAAGAGGAACAAAGGAGGCGGAGAGGAACAGAGCTACCAGAGAAATAAGGAATAGAAGGAAAAATGGAAACAAAGCTTTTGTGAATAATGGGAGGAGAGGGGAATGGAAAAAGAGAAGCAGCAAGATCTATCACATACAAGTATGAATCCCCTGTGATGAATGTTATCACTATGCACATTAAAATAAAATTTGAAAAAATAAAAAGACAGAAAAAAAGTTAAGTTTTTGAAGTTTTGTGAAAGAAAAAAATGTGAACACAAAGAACAGAAGCAATTATTAAAGGCCACTACTTCATCAAATGTGTCTGCTCTGACAGCATCATTCTTACTGGCTAACTGAACTGTTAAAGCTAAGAAGCCCTTTACTATCGATGAAGAGTTGATTCTGCCTGCTGCCAAGGCCATTTGTTGTGAACTTTTAGGAGAGGCTGCAGTTCAAAAGGTGACCCGCGTTGCTCTTTGACTAGCAGCGTAACTAGATGAAGTGACGCCACAGCAGAGGACCTTCAGGCACAATTGTTAGGAAGGATGAATGAGTCACTGTGGTACATATACAATCCAGGTAAACAAGACTACGAATCTTGACAGCAAGACAACTATGCTTGTTTTTGTGCAGTATTTTTTCAAGAGGATGTACATGAAAATATGTTATATGCACTTTTGTTGCCAGCTGTGGAACTATTCTTGTCTTTGAATGATTACAAATCAGGAAACCTAGATTGATCATTTGTGTTGGTATATGCACAAATGGAGAGGTTGCCATGATTGGGCAGCTTTCTGGTTTTACTCCTCAGGTGGAAGAAACTGTTCTGAATATGATTCTACGCACACTGTCACCCAAGGAGAAATGCTGGCTAACCAAAAATGTCACCTGAACTTAACAGTGTTTTGCAGGATGTGATTAAGATTATCAACCACATTAAAGTACGTATCTTTAACTCATGTCTGCTCACACAGCTCTGTGAAGAGATGGACACAGAACACATATCTTCTCTTATACACAGAAGCGAGATGGCTTTCTGAGGGTAGATCACTGGCCACAATTTTTCAGCTACAAGAGCCACTCCGGAAATTTCTTTCAGAAAAACGATCACTATCAGCAGCACATTTCAGGGTCACAAAATCTGCTTAGTTGTGTGACATATTCAACCTGCTCAATGAACTCAATCTTTCACTTTAGTGGAGGTCAACAATCTCCATTCAAGTAGGAAGATAAAGTGGCTGCATTCAAATCCAAAGTGGAATTATAGAGGCAATGAATGAACACTAGTACTTTTGACATGTTTCAAACATTAGAAGATATTTTGAAAAAGACTGAGCCACTGCCCTCTCTCTGCCATCTGATCACCTACATGATCACCTGTCTCAGATTTCAAAAGAGTTTGAGCATTATTTCCAACCACAAAAGACCCCAGACTGAGAAGAAATGGATCCACGACTTAGTTGTGAATAAGCCAGGTAAATCGACTTTGTGCTAGAAGAAGCTCCACTGCTTGAGATCACAAATGCTGAAGCCTTTAAAAGCACAGTCGGACGACTTAAAATCTCCATACAGTCTGGATTAAAGTCAGTGAGGTGTATCCTGAGATTGCCACACTGAAATGCACACTGAAGAGCCTGCTTCCACTTCCAGCATCCTATCTTTGTGAAGCAGGGTTTTTCCAGTGACTGCAACCGGAACAAGATGACCAAAAAGACTGAACATAAGCAACATACCTCAGTGTCGCAGTCTCCATCGCCCCCAGATGACACTGTTTAGTTGCAGGAAAACGAGCTTAGGCGCCCACTGATTTAGCATTATGGTGAGTTGTATCATCATTTCAATGTATCGTAATGTCATAACAAAAGAAATAAAGTGCAAAATAAATGTAATGTGCTCAAATCATTGAGCATATCCTCCCACCCATCCTCCCACCCCTAGTCTGTTGAAAAATTGTCTTTCACCAAATCTGTCCCTGGTGCCGTAAAGTCTGTAGACTATAAAAATCATATACTAGGTTAAACTCTGTCACATTATTTTACTCCCAGCTCAATTCCAGGATTTTCAAGATCAGGTAATGATGCTGTCTGCATTCACTTCTAGTCAGGGCCCTGTGAAATGCTGGTACACAGTCCATACCAACCTCTTCTGTTAGATGGAGCTGACTGTGAATTACCTTCAGCATTCTGTTTTATGGCTCAGCATGTAATCCACAGGAGAATTCAAAAGAAACAATCTGGAGATAAGAAAAATCTTAAAGCATTGTCATTAATGGGTACTTGGAAGCCTAAGGAGAGTAAATGCGTTTTGCCTGAAATGTTAGACCAACCACTTCTGTTATACTTCAGGTAAAAGGATTACAAGTAAATTTCAGGCATTTCTTTAAGTGAAAAAAGCTTTTAGATGATTACATAAAGTTTCATAGAAACAATTTTGTCATCATTGAAACTCCCTGTAATCTTATCCTAAGTAAATTTCACTTCCAAATATATCACTTAAATTTGAGGCTAAATAATCTTAAAACTATGCCTTCCATTTACTTCCATCCATCCACTGGAAGATTACATATATATGAAAACAAAAGTTATGCTCTAGCTCAGTACTGGCTGAGTACCTTGTATCAAACCAGCTGTCCCACGAAAGTAGGCAGAAAGTGGAGGTAATGTGGCCCTTGAAAGATGGGAACTGCACAAGAGGAACACATCTGTAGGGCTTTTCCCCTAGCAGTGCTTCTAAGTCCATAACCAGTTCAAGGCAGCTAGCACCAAAGACGAAAGCGGAAGTCTTGTAGGTTCATAGTGCCACAGGATGACCTTTGGGCTGCCAAAACATCTCAAAATTAAGGAAAAATCCAAGACAGAAGGAAGCCAGAGCAGGAAGAAACCCAGTGTCTGCATTCAAGCCACCCTCAAGTGCTTGCATTATCCTCACCTGTGTGCATGCAGGTGCCCAAAGCCAAGGAGCACACTGGAAAGGAACAGCTGGAAACCGCAGGTAAGCGTACTTTAGGTGCCACGTGCCACAGGGTACACAAAATGTGGAACTTGACCGCGGCCGGATTAGGAGGTCTAAATAAACATATTCGATAGTCAATTACAATTCCAGTAGCAGCACAGAATCATCTCAGTACAAATATAGTTTCCTTAAACAAAGAAAAAACTTGATATGTTAGATTTTACTAAACTAAAAAATAATATTCTACCTGTCAAAGACAGTGGGAAGAAAATTAAAATTAAATGACTTCTAAAATCAATAATAATAAAAAATAATAAATAATAAATGATACCATTAAAAATAAGCAAAAGGCTTAAACAGTCATTTCATAACATGAGATACATAAACTTCCCAAAAATATAAAACGTTCTTAATTAACACCTTATGAACATCAGTCATCAGGAAAACACAAATTAAATTCAGAATGATTTGCACTTCACATTGAAAACTGCTTCAATTTAAAAGACCAAATTTTAGCAGGACTGTGGAATACCAGAACTTGCAGATGTTAACCACGTAAAATGCATAAAAATCACTTTGGAAGTTTGTTTATCAGTTTATTACTGAACACCTAGCCTGTAACTGGCAGTTTTAATCCCGAGTATTTATCCCAGAAACACGAAGCAGTCCATCCAAAAAAGACATGCAATCACGTTTATCTGTAATAACTGCAAACTAGAAGCAACTTAAATCTAACGATGGGAACAGAAGCATTACTTGATCTATTCTGATTGCAATAATACAAGAAATAATAAAGAATGAACTACTTTTGTGATTTGTATCTAGAAGTCCTCCAAAACCCCATATACCCATTGGTGATTCAGGAAAGTGATTAGATAATGGTGGCATGATACTCATCAGTAGATTAGTCTACTGAGGAGTTTATAGCTAAATGTGGTCCTGGACGGTGAAGCCTGGTTGAAGTAGGTGGGCCAGTGGGGCGTGGCCTGGAAGGGTCTGTCTCCCTCCCTGCTTCCTCCTTCGATCACTCTCTGCTTCCTGCCACCATGCCAACAGCTGTTTCTCCTCTATGATGCCTCCCTTTTCGGAGCCAGCCAACTGTAGACTGAGACTCTACAAACTGTGACCCAAAATAAGCCTCTCTTCCTTTAAGTTGTGGGTGTTGGATATTGTGTCACAGTGACAAGAAAAAAGTAACTAAGACAACTACACAAACCAATGGGGCTGTGTCTGAAAAGCATTGTGTTTTTCAAAAGAAGGGAGAGATGGAAGAGGACATACTATTTGACATTACAAATATAAAGCTCAAGAACTGGCCAAACTAATCTATCATGATGGTCAAAATCACAACAGTACAGTCTACAAGGTAATATTTGACTGAAATGGAACAAGGGAAACTTCTGGGGTGATAGAGGTATTCTGCACCTAAACTTAGGTGGTAGAATCACAGGTGTTTTTTTGCAAAAACTTATTGAATTAGACACGTTAGATCTATTCTTTTCATGGTTAGTAATTTTTATACTAACAAAAATTCTGCAAGTGATTATACTATGTGATCTGAATTAAATATAACATGATTGTGATTTAGATGGATTGAATGATTGGAATAAGTGATTTGGATTACTTATAACATGATAACAGTTGAAAACAGCATACATACATGCCTACTTCAAGAGCTTCCTCACCTTAGCCTTTATGTACATCTTACTCTGTTCTACCCTAAACACTGGAGTAACCTGGGACATGCCCCACTTTCATAATTTGTTCTTCATAACTCACGTCCATTTCTCATTCCATACTCTTCTCATAAATTACGAGCTGCTTGCAATCATTGAGGGCCACTTTATCTAAAACACTCTGCTAACACCCATCGCCAGGGCTGAGGTGTTTTCACTTGTTCCAGAAGTTCATCTGTGACAGTGGTGGGAAACCTACACCGTGTGTGTGGTTTTTTTTTTTTTTTCTTTTGAGACAAAGCCATTTTTTCCAAACTAAAACCTCAGTATTCAGATTTCATTGCAGTGCTGGCACTTTGTGATGAAAAAGTGGATTTGGGGTTGCAGTTTGGGCGTGCATCTCTGAAAGGTCTGCCGTCACTGATCTGTAGTAAAGATTCGTAATTGTGTCTACACAAAGTTCCACCCACCACGGTGTTTATTTTGAAGCTTCAGTCTTCAGTCAAATTTCTAAACTGTTTGTTTCTTGTAACTATGGACCAGGATTACTTCTGATTGGTTTTTGACCAAATTTTCTACTGTTTTGTTGTTCTCTGTGTATAAAACTTGATGGTAGGGAAGTTTTATCCTCAAGCCACTTTACAGAATTTTATCCAAATTTATGCAAAAATGAATTCTCTGGTTTCTTTGCAAAAATACTTCTATTTTTTTGCGTGCATGTGACCATATTGTGATGAATAACACTGTTACGTTACATCTTTATTTTTTCCTCACTGGACCGAGAAGTTACAGTGATACGGAACTGTGACGACTGGTCACCAGATAAATCCCTTTTTGATGCTCTTGTGCAATGTGAAATAGACTGTGAACTGTCATCATCTTGAGATGTCGTCATGTTTCCAAAACATGACAAAGTAATAATGTGGCAAAGCTGAATTTAGTCATTTAAAATCTGCCATGTGCGGGGAGTTATAGCACTAACGCCAAGTCCTAATCCAAGAGATACTTCACTCACTTTCCACTTCATTTTACAAGAAAATCTTCCCATTCGCTTATTTAGAAGGGACTGTGGGATGATACCAGTACTTTTTCAGTATTACGTGATAGTCAAATGCTGAGTTTTCTCCTTGACCTCCTGTACACGCTCTTTGCCAAAGCAATTGATTCAGTTAAATGGTAGCTGTATAGTCAATCTGGGAAAGTTCTCTACTGTCAAGGCACTTTTATTATAATTGGGGATAATTATGCATACATATGAAAGAGTTCGTTTGAAATCCGAGGCCATCTATGGTTATATAGCAAAAATGCCTGTTCTCAAGTGATTCCAGGAAGGTGAGAAATCAAACTGTTCTTTTCCAGTTTGTGATGTCCAGCATGGTAGCCACTAGCCCTGTGTGACTGTTTATATTTAAATGAGTTAAATTAAACTAAATACATGTTTCCTGAGTCACATTAGCCACATGCTCCCTCGCCTATGTGGTTAGCACTTACCACATTGAACAGCGTAAATAGAGAATGCTGCCAACATTTCAGATCATTCTACTGAACTGTGCTTTCTGGGTCACACCTACGCTCTGTGAGTTTTTCAGATCTACGCTGCTTCACGAGGGATGGTGTAACTTAATAATGGTAGCTCACACACCTTTACCCTGAAAGAATACTATGATCTGTTCAGGATGGCAGGAATCTCAGCGATCTGTCACAACATTCTGTTATTACTTGGTCCTTATCATCAAGGCTTGAGAATTGCAGAGTGCAGAGATTGTTGAATGAATAGGGAGTTCAGAGTACATTGGTCCTGTGACCACAAGAAGGAAGCAAAGTAAGTCTCAAAGAGTATTTACTGTGTGCCTGCCTCTGATAATACTGGGTCTTGTGCCCCACACAGGGGCGGCAGTGGTGCTTGGGTGAAAAAAGATGCAGTTCCAGCCTATGAAGAGTTTACTATTGCATGAGGCGCAGCAGAATAAAAAGAGACACGGAATAGTTATAGTGTGTGCCAGCCTACTGCGCCAGGAGTGCAGAGAAGGCACAACAAGATCCCGTGGGAAGGACACTGACCAAGACCCACGGGTCAAAGAGAGCTGGTAGGATTAGTAGAGATTATCAAGAAGAGAGCAGAGAGTGGAACTGGGAGGAAAAGGGTAAACAGAAAGAAATTCCTGGCAAAGAAAGGGAAGGAAATATCTAAGAAACAGGGCAAAAAAACAACACAGCCATTTAAGGAACAACAAGTAAGAGAAATAAGGGCAAGTGCTGTTAATGCAGAAAGTGAAAGCAATTATAGATAAAATTGACACTCTTATAAAAGTTGGAGTGTTTAACTTCTTTTAGGATTTAGTTTATTTTACAGTGTAATTTCCACAGTTAACTTTATACTTAATATTTTTTCAGAATGTGTGTACACATACCACTTGGCAGTTGGCCAGTTGGTTGCCAAAGGGAAGTGTGTGTGACAAATGACAAGACCCAGCAATTTTAGCTTAAATTTTTGTGCATATTGGATTTTTTCCAAGTCTCTGTCATTATGATTTTGAATTAACATATTGTTCAATTTAAAGTTAAATGTATGTCACTGGCCCTTCCAGCCTGGATAGAAATAAATCAGTTATTAGAAGAAAGCAATTCCAATTTGTTGTTGTTCATAACCTAGTACTTAAAAATTTATAAATCAACACAAGACTCAAAAGCTATTATTTTACCGTATATGTTAATTATGCCATTTAAAAATTCTAAACATACAACAAAAATATTTTTTTGTCATGCCTAAAAATTGTGAATTTGACTACATGTAAATTAGACCTCAATAAACTTGACTCAAAAAGTCTTTAATCAGATATTTAGGTGCATAAATAATTTTCATAAATGCATAAATGTAAAGCATTTTATTTTTACTTTTCTGCTTGGCTTTCTCCCATTTTTCTCTTCTTCCTTACGTCCAGCCATAGTTTTGTACTTTCGAAAAATAATAACTGTCTTATTCTGCATTTTTCTCTAAACATTTCTAATAATATAAGAACATATATACACATATTACCACATATTAATATAATTTTGGTTATTGTCACTCTTAAAAATATTATTCTATTGTAAATAATCGCTGTGTCTCACTCTTTCTCATTCTACATCATACAAACCTTTCTATGGCAACTCGTGTAGCTCTAATGGATTCTTTCTAACGGTTCCATAATGCGTCGTGCAGGAATACATCATCCATGAATGATATCACTACTTCTGTTTCTAATTTGGTGCTACAATAAACAGTGATATACTGGATCCTTAAACATTAATCTGAATTTTTTCCCCTCTGGGATACAATTCTAGGAATGGAATTGCTGGGCCAAAAGTCATCTGTATTTTTGTAATTTACATAGATGTAGCTTTTGAGGAAGGCTATAACCTTTTCCAATTTCCTCTAGCAATGTGTGAGAATATACTTTTCCATGCATCCTGCCAGCAATCAATACTAACTGTTACAGCAGTAGACATATAGTAGTAGCCCACTGTTATTTTGTATTCACCTAACCACTGGTGGTTTTTTCTCATGTGCTTGTGAACATGTATGCTTGTTTTATTTTGGAATTGCTTCTTTGGACACTTTGTCTATTTTTCTTTTGCATCTTCTATTTTTTTCCAGTTAATTGGAGAAATGCCTGGGTTTTTAAACATTCACTCTTTGTCCCCTGTGTTCTAATTCTAATATTTTTCAAATTTATTATTCTTCTGTGGACTTCATAAGTTGTATCTGTTGTCATACGAATCTGTTTAAAATTTTAAAAATAGTCTGATTTTCCATGTATGATGTCTGAATTTCATAGACTGGTTCAAAAACTTGTTCCATATCCACACTATGTACACTCTTCTTATTGTTTTTACAGAGATTTTACTATAGATTTTGAACTATTTATTCCAACTGGAAATTATTTCTTGGGGTAGGAAAAAGATTTAAGATTTCAAGGGCTCAGGGGAGTTGCTGAGTGGTGGAGCTCTTGCCTACCATGTGTGAGGCCCCAAACTGGATCCACAGTGCCACAAAAAAAACAAAACAAAAACAAAAACAAAAACAGATTTTATTCATGTCAATTAGGCCAGCGACATTCATTAGCTTACCAACTCTTTTTATTTATTCATTCATTCATTCATTCATTTACTGTGGCACTAGAAATGGAACCTAGGGGCTTCGCATTGAGCTACATTCCAACCCTTTACATTTTTATTTTATATTTTGAGACAGGGTCATGCGAAGTGACTAAGTGGCCCGCACTTGCCACCCTCTGACAGCAGCACACTCCAGAGTGCCGTGAGTGCAGGCATGTCCCACCGCACTTGACTCGAGTAACTCTTTAGAGAGACCACCTAGAACACAACTGCATCAGACAAAACCCATAATAATACAATGTATGATAATAATTACATATTTGTTACTTTAATATAAAAACAAAAATAGACATTTGAAATGATATATTAGTCTTTTTCATTTATTTTTATTACAATATGCTATTACTTAAACTACTATGAGTAGTTAACAATGTCATTTACTAGTAGTCTCAAACAATAGTACTAATTAAACAAATAATGTGTGCAATAAAAGTACAAAAATGTTTCAGCCAGGCACAGTGGCACACATCTGTAATCCCAGAACACTGAGAGACTGAGGCAGGAGGATCACAAGTTCCAGCCCAGTCTGGGCAACTTAGTGAGTTGGTGAGACCATCTCAAAATAAAAAATGGTTTGGAAATGTAGCTCAGCAGGAATGTCTTGGGTTCAATCTCTAGTACCATCACCAATTTAAAAAAAAAAAATCTATACAGTTATATATACATATATATAGTTGTACATATATTCTTATTTTGTTATATCTAATAATGTTTCAATAAGACTGTTTTAGGTCACTTAATATAACAGTTATTTGTACTCATTTTTAGTTCTGTATTGCGTATTTAAATTTAGTATGTTTACAATGACACATAAATATAAAACATTTTAAAAGGGGAATATAAATATAATAGGATAGCAAAATGGATATCACCATATTAAATGACAGAAACAGTGGTATGTCTGCTTCTGTCCCACAAAATAATAGTATAATTTTACGCTTCCTTTTTGAATAATACTTCTCTGACTTTCCCGCAGCCTTTAGGACATTCTCTTCTTTTACATAGTGCTGAAACAATTCAGTCAACCATAAAATTTACTTCGACCTGTGTGTCTGCTTTTGTGCAGCCTACATTAATTGCTCCTGGTGTCATCGCAATGAGATGACATCAAGATAAATATGCTTTTAACAAAAATGTTTGATGAGGAAATACTTAGGAGCTCACTCATCAGCAATAGCAGGTTTTGAAACTTGTAGAAATCAGTTGCCAGCTCTCCACAAAGATGTCCATACGCTTTAATTCTACAATCTTTCTTTTAAAGATCAGGATTTTGTCAATCGTAACTTTTTCATTTGCAAGTTTACCATATACTTTAAAATGTGTCCAAAACTCCCATCATTTTTAAACACTCTGAAGCACGTTGGGTGACTTAAATTCAAACTCGCTTTCTTAGGAAAATGGTTTTCATAGCAGAAGAGTAAGTTGAATTTTGTGAAGTCAATGCCAGATTCCAGATTCCAAATACAGTACAGTATTAGTAAAGGAATTGAGAAAATCTAAGTTGGCTGCCCCGATGTGGTGATTCTTTTTTTTTTTTAGTTCTGAAATTGTACTTTTTCAAAAGAAAAAAATGAATTTTTTTTTTATCACTAAGAATTTTTGGTGCAATCTACAGATAACTTTGAACAACTTGGGTGCAGTTCATTCCTATCAGGGCTCCCTATGGTTCCTTCAAATATCATCAAACCAGTGTGGAAAAAACTAGGGTATGAATTTATGTTTCAAAGTAAATCTTTCACCCATTGTCAGTCTTAATGTTTTCCACGCTGAAGTAGAACATTCTTCTTGGAATGTGATTTTCTGGCAGTCCAAAGTTTTAATAATCAGTAATGATCTGTGGTCCCACGTCGGAGGACGCTATCTCCTTCCACTTTCATTACGTAAAATCTCTCAAGTGCTTCTGCACATTTTGAGAAAACAAAAAATTAACCAAAAAATTTTATTATAAAAAAACTTTGATAATACAGGTAAGCAAATCACACTCTTGTTCGCACCATTGTTTATACAATTTTCAGGGCATTTTGCAGTGAGGTCTTTTAATTTCCTTTGATGAGAAGTGTATGGGCTGAATGCAACTTGTCTACATGCACATTTGCAATGTCTGCAGAATATGCAGATAAGTGATCGGTCTTGTTTTATTTGGACAAGATGTCGGTAACCTTTTCATGCTTTTTGGCAGCTTTATTAAAATCTTTATAGAAACAAGATAATTTGAAGCTTCATTTTTAAAATCATAATACCTAATAGCTAAAGGGATCGTTTTTGTCACCATTACTGGATATGTAACTTTAGTGTAGAAAACACAATCAAGTGTGATCTGAAAGAATCACTTTACACTCTAAGGGACCAACATGTGCTGACAAAAATGTCTTCCTTTCGTTTTCCCTCAGCGCAAACTAATTCAACAGCCACCGTTTTCAGCTGGACTTGGTATCTTTTAGGACGTATGAAAACTTTTGATTGATTTAGAAGTGCTGTCAGTCTTCTTCCAAAGTCGTGGGATTTGGACTCCATATGTTCTTTCCCATCGCCTCCACCGATAGCCAAGTCCAAGTTCTTTTCTGCATATTGTCCAGTAGACTGTTTAGGTTATTCACCTCCTTTGAATCTGGTTATTTGTGTCCTTCCCTCTGTAATAAGAGAGTTACTGAGCTTTCATTTCCGGTGATGCCTGAGTCGTGCTGGCGTTGGTGTTATAATCGTCCTCATCTTCATTATCTGAACTCTTAGGGGAAAATGATCACAGTTTTCATGATTCTGAAAATTAAATCGATATCACTTCAGTCCAAGAAAGCAGTCAATCCACAGGCCAAGCAGTAGGAACATGTCAATTATGGTGCACTTAAATTACAGCTCTCTGGGGATGCAGCAATGAATGACTCACTACTGTAAACAGCAGATCACAGTTGCCGACATCAGCTGTCGGGGGCAAACAGTGACAGCCACTGTGGAAGGCAGACAATCCGTGCCGTGCCCGTCCGCCAGGAGAGCACCGTGCCTCCCTGCCCCTGTGTTCGAGCCATGGCCTGGCTTCCGTATTTCCACCCACCTTTTGTGCCTGCTGCCAGAGCCCCGGACTTCCTGCCTCCCAGGTGGACTTCTTATGACATGGGCTTTCAGGGCTCTGACGGGGCAGCCCTCCTGGAAGCTCTCACCCTTCTGTTCTGCTTGAGCTTACATTTGTGAGCCTTGTCTCCTTCAAGTCACCCATTCAGTATTTGGATTAGGAAATTGGGGTTACCTTGCTTGTTTGCAGCCTCAAAGGCGTATAGAGACTCACTTAAATCTGATTGTTTTCTCATTAAATGTATACTCTTCCCATTACACAGTCTATTTCTCTGAAATGAACGCACTTTTCTAACTCATTTTTCCCTCTCTGGCTATGGCACTCATTATTGGGTGCCTCTTTTTCTTTGTCACCCCGTGAAGACTCGGGTCTCGTTGTTACCTAGGGGTTAGCAGCCTTAGTAACTGCAAGAGGCAAAATGTCCTGTCTCCCCAGAACAAACAAGGTCACCCACAAATTCCCCATAGGAGGGATACGGAAAAAGCTCTGGGGTCTCCAGGACTTGGAGGTGTCTCTCCCCCCATTCAGCTATCCTCCCAGTGAATTTAAAGGCAACAGAACACAGATACTAATGGCAACAAATACCTAAGAAAGGAAGTCAGGAGGACTTGGAGCTCACTGGTCTCTCCAAAGCAAGCCCTCCTCCAACTTCCTTCCTTCCTTGTCTTTCCAAGAGGTTACAGTAGTTCTCTGAGATGGTCACCCAGCCTAACAGAGAGAATTAACTGTTCTCCCCCCGGAATTACCTAGAAGTCCAGCCTCAACAGCCTTCTGCCGTCCGGACCTAGCAGCCATTTGTCTGGAGAGAAAGTTGTCGGCGAAGAGAAGGAAGCCTTGTTCAGTTTCTATATTCTGAGCATGTTCTAAAAAACTTTTAAAAATTTTAACATTCCAATAACCTCAAAAAAGACATGAAAGAGATAAGATTTGGAGGTAGGCACATCTGATTCTTTTCAGGGTTAAAAAATATGGTTTTAAAGTGTTGATATTGATTTATTTTAAACATATTCGTGTCTCCTCTATGAAAACCTGTGCCCTGTTATGAATACCTCACAGCACAAATTCAAATTTCAATATAAAGCAGGTAAAATATGGTAGACCAACAATTGAGGCAGCAGTAAACAAAACCATATATATTTTAAAAGTCAATCTTACGCACTTAAATTTGGACTTGATCATGATTTATTATGCTCCATAAGATCAGAACAATTGATGAATGCTGCTAAATTATTAATTTGTCCAGAGTAGAAAAGGACACCACCTAGGACCACATGTAATAAATATTAAAGCATTCTCATCCTAAGGACTTATGTGAGCAATGAATTACAAAGACCACCGTAGATCGATTGTGGGTTAATCATAACTCTTTGTGACTATAATTCACAATCATTTTATCCTGCACTGACCATTAGTTAAAATTGTAAAGAAGTTTGTTGCTTAGCTTACAAGATTAGAATTTATCTCCCTCATATTATTCTCAGCTCTGTTAATTTTTATTTGATGAGCAAAAATAATGGATTTCTACTCTTAAACTTTTAATTTTTTAAGAATGCTGCTTGGGTTTCAATCTTGAGACTCGGGGATGCTTATAAGCAAAGGTCTCAAAATCAACATGCCTCAGGGGTCCACTATCGCAGAAACCAAGTGTTCATTCATTCCAATAGTTTTGACAAATAGCAACCTTTGGAAAGCTCGATTCTTTTATCTTAATGTTGCTATCACATAGCATTAAAAAAGTTGGATTTCTTTTTCATGGTCCTGGCCATACACTATATTGCATTATGTTTATTTACATAACTGTTATTTCTCAAACTAGTTTGGTTACGCCTTAAGGCAAAGACTACTATAGCTCACACATTCTTCCCTCCCTACGCAGAATGTCTCCCAGAAATTTATTTTTAGTATTGAAAAAGAACACAGGGTGTGGCCTTGAGCTCAAGTTCTAAATGTACCACTAATTTTAGAGCAATCTTGAGCATCTTCCCTGTGTGTGAATTGGGTATCAGAGCTTCAGCTGCCTCACAGTCTTGCAAAGAAGAAAGAAATGTATGTGAAAAATCATTTTCAAGAGTTAAAAAATGCTTCGTAATCGTTACATATTATCATAAAGAAGAAATGCATGACAAAGATAGTGTGTTCCTTCTTTGGTGAGGGGAAAATTTTACTTTACTCCTTTGGTTTAAACTCCATCTTTTGAGAGTTGGGGGCTTCAGCTCAAGTGGTAGAGTGCTTGTCTACCAAGTGCAAGGCCCTGAGTTCGATTCGCAGTACCGCCCCCCCCAAAAAAACTCCATCTTTCCATAAAGGTTCTCATTGAATTTTTAATGAAAAGGATCATCATTGCTGTGGTATTGTAGCTTTAGATTTTAAAATAAGCTTTTCAGTAGTATATTAAATTAAAGATTGTTATGAGAAAGACTATGGTTTATGTATTTAGATCAAGATTGATGGGATAATAGTGGTAAGTCTGTTTATGCCATGGGCTTCTATAGTTGTTACAAGAGGCTAATAAATTCAAAAGAAAAATGCTTTTGGCATCGGCTCATAATGGCGATGTTGGAACAGAGGTATACAAGACAGAACAGTCTACATAGGAAATGAAATATGTCATGGTCCATAAAACGATGAGGAGCATGGGTACAGGTTTTGAAAATATATTTTTCCATCCTTTACTTTAATTGGCAAGAAATGTACATATTAGAGAAAATAACTTTGAGTGTTTATGGTTCTTCATATGACAGATTGCAATTTGAAGAAAAAGAAAAGGAAAGCACTATTAGGTTAGAATAGTGTGCATGAAGAAGAAATCATCTCCAAAGAATATCTATGTTTAATCGGTTAGGCACTGTGGATATGGAACTGGAATACTTGGGGTCTTCTAGTACAACTATTTCAGTTACCAGAATATTTGAGTAGACTGAGTCCATTCAGTGAAAAATTAACTTCCCTTTTCTTTACCCCAGTTTAAGTAGAAACAGTTTTTAATGACAGTTACATAATATGCTTTGTGCTACAGAAATGTAGTACTTGACTTTACTACTGAGTTGTAGACAGCTTTATGACAGGAGGCCAAGTCTACATTCACATCCCTTATAAACTTACTTTCAGGACCTTAGAACTAATTCATACAGATTATTTGTAAAATTAAAGAAAGTCTGTGTAAATAATGCAGGAATTGAGCAAAACCCCTCCTCCACTGTTATCTCAGAAGTAAGATATTCATCAGATTCTACTTGCTGCTCATGAACTGTTTTGGGGGAACAAGTCTTGATCATCAATAGCTACCGGTATTCATCAGTGTACCCTAACACCTCAGAGTCTCCACCGTGGGGTTCAGAGATCGATAATGATGGAGATAGATCTCACAGTGGATATTTTTCTTCCTCTCCACTGGGGCCTGGGGTATGTTGACATGAAGCACCCAGATTCTCTTTGCCCCATTTTACATAGTATGAAGCACTTTGCCAGTGTGGAATTCATTGGCAAATTAATCAGTGGCATACACTTCAGCTGCCTATCCAAACAGGACCTCAAGAATAAGCTTGTTGAAACTTTTTGAGACACATCCATCTCCTAGCCAGATGGGTTCAAAGTTTCCCTGGCCAACCTTTCATTTACAATTCTTTTGAAAAGTGACTGTAGACTTTGATGATGAATATTTTCTTGACAGATTTAATTTGATGGCTAAAAATCACCCAAAGGACAGAGATTGTATGTTTCAGTTGATAAAAAGGGCCTAGACATTTTAAAAAGCTAAAATTCTTTGGGTTACTAAGTAACATTTTATTAGCCTCACTACAAGCTATAATCATGCTGTTTTAATGCTTCTCTTTTTAAAAATTCATTCATAATGCTTTATAATGTTAAATTGCTAAAGACAACATCGATAATGGCAAAGGTAATGTTACCATACATTTAAATAGAGCTTCACAGTCCGTGAAGCAGTAACAATAATGCTGGTACACTTTTTAATAGAGATGTAATATGGCCCCAAGTGGGGAGGTCTCTAGAGGGTTGTAAAGAAGCTACAAGAGATTCCAGGAGGCCAAGTGGCTGTTTGAAACAGAACAGTGTAGCAAAAATTAAAGTAGGCTACTAGAAGAACCGTCAAGATCACTGCTGCTCTCTATTACTGTAGGTTTAGACCCAGGAAGCCAATGGCAGGCCTGAAAGTTGCTGTCTAGTGCGAAGGATCAGAACGGGGAACGAAGACTGTGGGATAACTCTGTTGAGTAATCAATGCAGAAGAAATCTAACCGAGTATCTCCACTCTGTCCCACCATCAAAACTCCGGAAATCTCAAAATTGCTATAATTTCATTATACCTCATGTGTATAAAATTGTTCCTTACTATTTTACTCACTTTTTATCACCTGCAACCATAGTGCCATTCAAAAAATGGTGTGCCTCAGCTGAGAAGATTGCTAAGATGCATGCTCCCAGGTCTTGAACATCAAACTTTCAATGCAGTAAGTTTGTGAGTAGATTTTGAGTCTATACTTCCAACAGCAGAATCCCCCAGTAATTGTAACAGTGGTGGTCGTAGCATCACATTTGGAGCAGAAAAATCAGTGCCTAGTGTACAATAAACACTGCATGAATAATATTTGCATTGATTGCTTTCTTCAGAAGAACGACTTTTCTCTTTGATTCAGTACCTCATGGTCTGGTTGGGGTTTACTCTCAAAAAAGAATGGTAACTGAGTAAGCAGGTTGGCAGATTTTAGCCCATTCATTATTCCATGTGAAAATGTTTATTGTAAAAACAAATATATTTAAAGATATTTTTAAATATATTTAAACAAAGATATTTAACACATTTAAACATTGTTAAAAGAAACGCCTCTCTCAGTCTCATTTTTTATATTTGATACTCAATATTTGAATTATACACTTTATAATACAGTCTACATATAGTGTTTATGTACTTTTATTGGAAAGGGTGATTTTTTTATGTTCTGCTTAATTTTTAATTTAAAAATTTTTAATTTTAATTCCATGCTACTTTATTTTTAGGCTTTATAACATGCCTTTTCTTGGTAGTCTACATCCACAATCATTATTTTTCATTTTAAAAATTTCTTGTCCATTTTTTCCTAATTAAATCTTCAAAGATCTTAATAAGTTCTGAAATGTCTGTAGGCATCATATCTAGAAGTGCATTATCAAATAATCTGTGGAAAATGATAGTTCTTTTCCACTTGTGCATCTACCCCCTCAGGAATATGTAATGTTTTACCCAGAAACAAATTCAAATCTTCTACCAAGTGCTGAGTGTTCTCTGTATAGCCTCTACTCGCTGATCATTAAATTTCTTATTAGATATTTATATTTAGTGAAAACAGCTGTTTTCTCAAATTAGTTATCTTTTACTGATAAATTAAGAAAGTGACAAATTACTTGTATATATCCTTTTATGAATAATCTAACATGGAAATATCTTGCTTTCTCAAATGCTTGCTCAGTTGATTTTTATGCACTCCTCAAATAAGTCATCAAATAATGATAGATAATTTTCACTCTACTTGATAATGGTTCTTTCTTATTAAGTTAAAATTTCTGTTTTCTGCTTTATTGCATCGGTCAACATTACCGTGATAACATTAAGTTTGGGAGATATAATAGGCATCATTTTTTTTATTTAATAGTAATGCCATTAGAGCTTCAGCTTTTAATAGACTTGCCACATGCTGGAAGAATTCTGTGTCTCACAAAAGAAAAATCTATGTCCTTCCTTGTTTATCAAAAGACATGTAACTTTTTCGCTTTTGTCAGATGTCATTCTGATGTCTGTTGCAAAGACCATGTAAAATTTGATCATCCCAGCAGCTATTCTGATGCTAAGCCAATGTTACTTTTCCTTGTTTAACAGTGTTACACAGTTATTTTAACATAGACAATTAACTTTTGAATTTAATTATTCATTCTGGTTTTGTTATGAGTTTGCTCAATTCTATTTTTCTATTTAACATTCTTCTAAATAAATTTTATTAAGCTATTCAAGATAATTGCTTTTTTTAGTAAATGAGTTAGGATATACCTAGCTATTGAGAGAGAAAAAAAATCACTAGAGATACTACAGGTGACCCAGAATAAGGTAATGTGCCCCAAATAGTGATAAAGAAGGTTGTAGAATTATTTTTCTATTGTGGCAATGCCCGCCCTGGAGGTTTCTTTTAAGTCCAACTGTCAGATAGACATAGGCCACACTTAGCAACAGGGTAATTTAGAAGGACATAGAACAGAAAATGCCTTGTCAGCAGGCAGTGTTACTCATTTCTCCTCACTGTGAGTTAAAAGAATTTATTAAAAGTATAGATCGCAAGCAAGGGGGTAATGTCCTGTTTGGATATGCAGAAATCTACCCGACTTTAAATCCTTCTCACCCAGTGAAGTCACTGTCTCTTTCAGCAGCTCCAAAAGCATAACTCAGGTTCCCCAGAAGAAAAAAAGTCCAGTTTCAAAAAACACGAAATAAGAAGCTCAAAGATACCTATTTTTATGCATTCATTGTTTTCCTAATCCAAATTACTTTTACCAGTCAGCGGTTAAATTACTATACACAATGTAGCCTGCAAGAAGCGTAATATTCCACCTTTATTGTATTTCCAAGAGAACAGAGCTATAAATTAACCAAAACTGCAAATTCTCATTCAGAATAAAAATTTACTTAGATATGTCGGTCTGTGGGGTCTTTTGCCTATGTATTTCTTGTCCATATGATTTATAACTGCAACCTTAAATCCTGTTTTGTTCTTTTTCCATATTTTTACAGGTAAAATTTGGAAACTATGCTTTTGTATGGGATGCAGCCGTGTTGGAATATGTGGCTATCAATGACCCAGACTGCTCCTTTTACACCATTGGAAATACCGCTGCTGATCGGGGGTATGGAATCGCCTTGCAGCACGGCAGCCCGTACCGAGATGTCTTCTCACAAAGGTAAGATTTGTGTGTGATCCAAAAAAGGAGAGAGGAAATTTGCTCAAAAAATCTACCTGATTACCTAATCCAGTCTATTACATTTTGTTTTCTTTGCGAGGCAAAACATAAACAAAACAAGATAGCTATAAGCAGTATGACTATTTCCTAAACTATGTACTGAAGTATTATTTTTTATACAGGAAAAATATTGCTGAATGTAATTTGTTTTATTTTCCAAAAAATTATATGACAAATAAATTAAGTGTATTAGTAATTTCTGTTAGAACTCAAGTGAGCAGTCTAGCCTCTGAATTTTTAGGAACTAAACAGGAAAACTAATCCATTTCTAAGAATGCTGAAACATAAAATCAACTTAGGACCAAGTTAAAGTTCCAATATACTATAGCACATAATGTTAGGAATATTCTCCATCTAGAATTTTTAAAGGAAAAGAGTGAGAATTTAAAGTCTCTCATTTGGTATCAAAGCATATATAAGTCCTCATCATGAAAATCAAGGAGACCACTTATTAAGAAATTATCACCTTCTCAAAGAAATTTTCTTTTATAAGGAAATTGATAAAGAAGGTTGTGAAATATATATTTTAGATTAATAATATATATGAAAGATTGGCCTGAAAGGAATTCACAAGGATTGCTGCATTTCATTCTAACTTCTACCAAACAAGTTTGGACTTCAGAGAGATTAATGTCTTCCAGGTAGAAGTCTATTGCATGTGATCCCGGCAGTACTCTTTGTTTTCAGATAGTTTCAGCAGGAGGAGGGACGGTCAGTTACAGACAGTGAGTGCTAATGCCTCAGATTTCAAATTGTTCAAGTTGTGCTTCTCCAAATTTTAGCAATACCAAAGGTCAAGCTTTTCATATTATTAAAAAGAGAGAACTAAGTAGTAGTTCACAATTTATGACGTAACTTTTCCATTAGCTAAACATGAAAAACTTGACCTCTTTCCTCATCTACAAAACCAGGAAGTTAGATTAATTCCATGGTATTATAATAGCTTTTCTGTGTAGCAAAACTTTCCCAAGCATCAGTCACTTAAGTGACTTCTCATTCATGAGCCGCAGAGGCTGTGAGGTAGCCGTGCTGTACTGCAAGCTGCGGAGCAGACGCAGACCTGCACTATCAGGCTTTTCGTCCCATGGCCAGGCGCTCCGGTCCAGTCTGGGTCAGGCTATTCTCAGTGCCAAGAGCAGTTGCTAGAGAGGCTGGCAGAAACATGCAGTACCTTCTACACTCGGAGGTGGCACACTTCCCACCCACAGACCACAGACCGCTACCCAAAGGGCATCTAAGCCAACCCCAGAGTCGACGCCTGGGTATGGCTACTCCACCCCACTGAGAGGGAATAATAAATATGAACAGTGAAACAAACAAAAGGAGAACTTTTGGTTCTAAATATAAGACGAACACAAAATATGCATAAACTGAAAGCAAGAAAGGTGTAAATGATTAATCAATCCAAACACATTTATTGATGAGCACACTAAAGGGAACAAAGTGGAAAATCAATTATGCCATAAGGAAACTGCCAGCAAGGCAATTATAGTACAGTTAGCGATAACAAAACCCATTCATGTGCATGCACAAGCCCGAGTTCCTCTCCAGCAACACAAAACAAAGACAAAAAACACCCACTCCTATGAAATAAGAAAGAGTACAGACATTTCTGTAAATGTGTGTTGATGATCTAGATGTAAAATATCAGTATTGCACATTTACAGTGTTTTAGGTTGTGTAGCTGCGATATTGAAAGAATTGAACAGCACGCAGAGCAGAGTTGAGTAAAGGCAACGTGAGTAAGAGCTCTCCCAAGAAGTGAGCCTTCAACTTGGTCTGAAAGGGTTAACGGAGAGCAGTTGGGCTGAAAGGCAAACATAGACAGCTACTGGAGAACTAATAAAGGGCGCGGAAGAGAAGTAGAAGACCGCAGAATGTTTTAAGGAGCAAAGGACATGAGGCTGATGTGAAAGGAAATTTGAAGGTTAGAACTCATATTGTTGGTCAGAACGGCTACAAAAGTCTGCGTCTGTTCTGGAACAGAGGAGTGAAATAAGGAAGGTGGCGTTTAAGGGAAGGTTGATGTAGTGTTTATATGAAGGGTGGAATTGAATTGTCAAAGGCCAGAGCAAACCTAGAGGCACGAGAGAATGAAGGCCTGGTCCAGAATTGGCCAGGGAAATGAGGAGGAGTGACAGGTGCAAGAGACGCTGCTGAGAGCAGAGGCACAAGACAGTCCTCGGTGCAGACTGAGGGCGGGAAGGCGTGACCCCGGGAAGGGAAGGTGGGTCTGTGGTGGGAGACCAGCGGCGAAGTTCGGTGAATCCAGGGCAGTTCCCAGGCGGCTGAGCAGAGGGTTACTGATATTCCTTACGGTTAACTGTGTTTTCACCACTAAAAATGCTCTTTGTTTTCACACCTGATTTCTGAGTCTTCTATATTAAAAAAAAAAAAGCATGAACGTAATATTTAGTAAATCGCACCAAATGCCCTTTTCTTACTACCCCGTGGTACTTCATCTCTCAGAGTGTGATTCTGAAGGAATGTTCTCCACTGAACTGCTGCAAAGTGGCACTGAGCTTTGAGCAATAACGTATTAACCCACATCTGTCACTCTGCAAGTGCGGGTGCCGGGTGATGTGCCTGTTCTCTAACAAGCACCGTGTTCAGCTCAGAAGGCACGGCTGCAGGGACACACTCACTAGCGCAAGTGTGAGTGGGTGTGCACAGGAATGACTGTGAAGAACCAGGAACCACTGATAGAGTTTTGTTTCCTCAAGAGGAATGAGAAGACGAAATTAGAAGAGAGAGATGGGACTGGGCGAGAGATGGGAGGCCTGTGTGTGGTCTAGGAAGCTGAGCGGAAGGCTGTGCAGATTCGCGCGGCCAGCCGCAAGCAGAGGCCAGATTCCTTCTGCTCTTCCCAACTCTGATTTCTCTCTCAGCCTGCAGCAGCTCTCATTCATCTTTAGGTAAAAACTAACTGGAAAGCGATCTCTAGAAAAGCTGCAATGATTATTTTTCAAATCATACTGATTTACTAGCAGATATTTATTTCAAAGACCCTTTCTATCCACAGTACAGATTTTTGTTCTGTCATTGTTCAAATCACGTTCCCATATCCCTAATGTTATCATTTTCTCTTTTTATATTTAACTTTTATTTTTTATAAGTACCTATTTGTAGCGCATAATGATTACATTTATCTTGGGGAGTTTGTACATGCACATAACACACCTTAATTCTTTTGTCGTCCACTTCCTCTCTCCCTCCCATCCCTCCCTGCTCCCTCCAGCTCTTCAACTCCCTCATTTGCAAAAGCTCTATTTCCCTTCTCTCTCACTGCACACAAAACATTTAAAAATTATATATGTATATATATCTTTAAAACTAACTGGTTTTATTGTATCTGCTTTTTCTGTCCTAGATCAAGAAAACAAAATAGTGAAAATGGTTGTGTTTCTATAAGGGAAAATATTTGAGAAAGGAAAATATTTGAGAAATACCAAAGAAAAGCAATACAGCACATTCACGGTTCACTTTCAAAGTGAGATAAGAGTAGAATGAAATATCGATATATATTTATTCTAGATTTACACATATAATTTACAGTTAAAACAATTTTTCCTATAAAATATAAAGGCAAAATGTTCTTTGCTCATGTAATATCCATCTATTTAGAGATGGGATTGGGCTGGAGATTTAGCTCAAGTGGTAGAGCACTTGCCTAGCAAGCGCAAGGCCCTGAGTTTGATCCCCAGCACCAAAAAAAAAAAAAAAAAAAAAAAAGAGATGGAATCAATCTGTTGAGAGGAATGCACTATTCCCACTCCTTCACAGAGTCTGGTTTAATTTAGAATTTCAAATGTACACAACTTCAATATAATGAAAATAATTTACATTTGCTCAGTGCAAAGTCTAAATAGGAGAGTAAGCATAGTTGGTGATATTTCCTATTGAATATTTCAAAAATATTCACCATTTGGACACTATATGATTAGAGGTTAGCTTTCTTAATCTTGCAAGACAGTAGCAAAAGTTTTCAAAAATTATAACTCTTTACTCTCGAAAGCATACGACATTCCACCGCTGAGGGCAGACCCAGCCATCAGACAGGGCAGAGCCATAGAACCACTTTAAAATTCCATTTTCCTTATGCTTGCATCATACGGCATTTGGGGAACTTTTTCCACGGTAGGCGAGAGAGAACCTTTTAAAAAGAAGCATCTTTATTAAACTGTCCTGGGAAAGTACCAGGTGCAGGGAAGATAAATGACTAGCGCAAGGTGCTGAGCAATATTTCAGCTGGATAATGAGCCCGCGACACTGGACCAAGCTGCTTTGTGAGAAGCAAGTCCGATCAACCCTTTTCTTAAAAGGTTTTTGCCATTTCTAGATGTAATTACTGTTTTTCTAAAAACACAGGTTTAAAAACACAGTTGTTTATAAAAAGCATAGTTATTACAGTGATATATATTCAGTGTGATTAAAGTCTGAGTTGTTAGTAGTAAAATATTTCAATTTAAAATATATATGTACATGTCACACACACACACACACACACCACACACTCTCTAGAGTAATTCTAATTCTAAGCCTCTCTAGAAAAGCATTTTATTACATTATAGTTAAGTCACAATTTAAAAATTCAAAATATGCATTTTGCTCACCAGACATTACCTCAAGATATGTTTTATTGTTTTAAAAATCCTGTTCACTTTGAAAGTGAAATTTTGATGTCATCCAGAGTAATCAAAGAATGTGCTACTCTTTGGAGACCCTTAAACTATGGTAATCAGAGCAACATCACAGGAAAAAGCATACAGGCTTTCGTGTTAATTGTGCTGGGGAGGAAACGACCATAGGGAGACTTTGTCATGCATTTAAATGGACTCCATCATTTTAAAAAGTGAAACCAAGAAGGGAAGGTGAGTGACCTGTCCAGAGTCTAACTCTTGGTTAAAACTGTCCTGAAGACCACTAATCCAGGCCCCCATTCCACTGTCCCTGCCCCACCCTATTCTGCCAGCTCCTTTTTTTTTTAAGAAAATAGATTTTATCCCTAAAATTTCAGTAAAATAAATATTTTTAGATACAGTTATATCGATATATTATGTAAGGGAGCAAAAATATTAATTAAAATGTTCAACAGAGTCAGAAGCATAACTTTCTGTTTAAATATTGCTGTTACTTACAGACATAAGAAGCAGTAGCACAAAGATGACTAGAGTGTCACACCATGCGCTGTGCTCTGGCCCAGAAGAGTTCACAGTCATCAACGGCTACTAGGTGCCAGGTACCATGATAAGGACCCTCCCTCTACTAAGTAACCTAATCGCCACAATAAACTTTTGAACTAAAACTATTATTAAACTCATTTTACAGATGAGATATCTGACTCACAGAAAAGATTTGTACAGTAATGTCCCCAGATTATAAAGGTAGTAAGTGGGAGAGCTAGGCCTTAACTCATACACTCGAACATGGTACTATTCTGGTTCAGATTGTTGCAGTCTGAGCACACGCACTCTTGTTGGACAGCTTCCTCCCTCCACATTAGAATGCCGAGGGAAATTTTAGTTTAAATGAAAGGTAAATGTCTCGCAGAACTTAAAACACCCTGCCACCCCGAGGAACCGCCCCACTACAAGAAGTGGCTACCTCCTCCGACTGTTTGCATTAGTCAATCCGAAGTAAACAGTAAATGTATTAAAAATTGTCAGCTGTGGGACTCCACTGCAATACTTTCCCTCCATCGCACCATTTTCTGCTACAAGCAGCTTAAGACTCTACTGAGTCAAAAAACTTTAATTCTTCATGCAAGGATTTTAATTCATTTATGACTTCTCATTGGTAGAATCCATAATTGCCTCTTATCTATCTCATTTCATAGCTACTTGAGCAGTTCAAATAAACTGACATCATTATTGGTCAGGCTGTCTACTCAGATGTTGGATGTTTACTTACATGAAACAGAACCTGTTATTTCTGGACATGAATTATGGCTAAGTTAAATATGTAAGAATTTTCATATAGAACAAAACCCGCAATTCTGTCCAGTCCAGTTAATCGTAACAGAAAGACATAATTTCTGTCTTAGTGGAAATAGTTCTCTGTTCAGAACTACAAGAAAATTACAAGAAAACAAATCTTCAAAGTGCTCATTCACCTATTTTCTTAATAATCTTTTCTGCCACTGTCTTTTTATGAAGCTGTTTGTATTGGAAATGTTAGTAACTATTGAAAATGACAAATACCTTATGTGTTTTTATTTTATATATTACCGGCCTCAGAAAATATATGTAAAAATCATGCCTTAGTCACATTCTTACCAACTTTCTATGAGGGTGGGGACCTGGAGACTTGGGGAGCCACTGGCAACTGGAAAAAAAAAGTGTGACTTTTTCTTCTCTTACAATTCTCAGTCTTTCTCTAAAATGTTAGTTTTCTTAAGAACATTTCTGTTCTAATGTTTTTTCTCATTTTTGTGTTTCTTTTCCATTAATTAACCAATATCCGTGTAGTACTTTCTATAAAAGCCACTGAGTAAAGGAAATATCTCATATTCTTTGAAGTAAGTAACATGAGTTTTACTAGTGTGAATTTCTTCTTTCCTGCATCTATTTAGCAAATGCAAAACACTGCAAAACAATTACCTGGCAACCAGTGTATTTTCACTGACATGACCTTGCATCCTTCATTATGAGAGAAATAGGGACTCTGCAACTGAATATCAGATCAAACTGTCTTAATTGAGGGCACAAGGACTCCTTGAAAAAGTTAGCAAAGACTAGCCATAATCAGAAGCATAATTTTTTAAAAATTAAATTAGGTTTTAACCGATACATAAAAATATAAAAAGTATAAATATTAATGGGGAACCACATGGTGTTTCAAAGCACATGTATACTGTATAATGTTTAAATCAGGTTAAATACATCTGTCTCATCAGTTTACCTCCTCATTTACCATTTTTTTAATGGGGAAAACATTCAGAATTCTTTCTTCTACTGTGAAGCAGAAGATTAGAATGTCTTGCTCCTAAATGTGGTTTAGCACTCATTGATCATACTTTCCCTGTGCCCTGCCCCTCCTCTCCCCAGCCACTGGTAGCCCCCATGTACACTCAAGATTCTATGAGATCGATCTGACGTGAAAGAACAAATATGAGATCTGGTTTTCTGTGCCTGGCTTATTTGCCTTCACAAAATGATCTCCAGTTCTATCCGTGCTGTCACAAGTGACAGGATTTCATTCTTTTTATGGCTGAGTAGCATTCCATTGTGTATGCACCACATTTTCTTTATCCGCTCATCAGTTGACAGACACCTCGGTTATTTCCATTTCTTTGCTGTGGTGAGTAGTGCTGCAGTTCTGTGGGAGTGCGGGTTGTGGGTCTGATTTGCATTTTCCTAATGATCAGCCATGTTGAGCAGTTTTTCATATACTGGTTTGACATTTTTATGTCTTTGTTTGAGAAATGTCTTTTTAGGCTCATTGTCCATTTTAATTGGGTTGTTGTTGTTACAAGTTTTGCTATTGAATTTTTGGCATTTCTGTATATATTCTGAATATTCAAGCCTCGGACATATATTTTGCAAATATTTTTCCCTATTCCATAGGTTGTCTCTCCAACTTCATGGCTGCCTCCTGTGCTCTACAGAAGCTTTTTAGTTTGACATACTCCCACTTGTCTAGTTTTGCTTTTATTTCCTATGTTTTGGGAGTCTTGTTCAAAAAACATCTAGCCCATTTCAGTATGCTGTAGCATTTTTTTCTATGTTGTCTTAGTTGTATAGTTTCTGGTCTTTAATCCATTTTGACTTGATTTTTGTAACTAGTGAGAGATAGGAGTCTAGTTTCATTCTTTTGCAAATGAATATTCCAGTGTTCCAGCACCATATATTGAAAAAGCTATCTGTTCTCCAGTACATGTTGTGAAAATATTATTTGGCTATGGATACATGCATTTGTGTCTAGGCTGTCTATTCTGTTCCATTGTTTTATGTGGGTTTTTTTAGTGCCAATATGTGCTGTTGGTTATTACAGATTGCTAATAAAAGAACAGTTTTCAAACAATTGAGAAAGAAAACATGAAATGAAATAAAAAGAGAAATTGACTAAATGGATGGTACAGTTAGGAAACCATCTTGTATCTATGATATAAACTCCAAGAAGGGTAGAGGCTTTATTCAGAGATGTTTTCCAACACCTAGAGAAAAGCCTACCGCATACTAAATAGTTGAAAACTTTTAGTTGAGTGGGTGAATGAATGAACGAATGACCTAGGAAAAGTAAAAGGCCCAAACTAGAGTGAAGGTAATAGAAATGGAAGGAAAGGGGGAAATTAGCAAAGTTAGTGTTGGTCACTGAGTACTCACAGCGACCGGCAGAAAAGGGAACCAAAATGATTTTGAAATTCTCAGCCTTGTTGTCTGGGAGATAGAGAAATCACTGATAGAAAAGAATCTGGAAGAGCAAACTGGTTTAAGAGCTAGAATGCTAATGTAGGTCTAGACACATGAGAGTGAGACACTCAAGAAAAATCCACGTGTACAAGAATATAACAAACAACGTAGGGTGGGAGCTGGAGGGAGAGGCTGGAGCAATGGATTCACAGACGTGAATCAACTCTGCCATCAACATGATGACCCCCCGAGGCAGCCCATGGAAAGGCACAGAGGCAAGAGGGAAATCTTGTGGCAAAAACTCGCTTCCTAATTTCCCTCTTTGTTTTCCTCTCCTTTCTCTTCTGTAGTCTCCAATCTAATCGAATCTCTTGTACATCATGCCTCCTGTCTCCTGAGAACGTGCTCGTCCCTTCCTTGCCAGGCCTGTCTATATCCTGTGCATTCTGTGGCTCCAGCTCATGACCTACTGTCTTAGTCACTTTCTCTTCACTCAAACAAAATACTCAACTCCCACAGTTTAAAGGCGGAGAGATTTCTTTTGGTTCATGGTTTTCAGAGGATTCAGTCCATGGTCAGCTGACTCTCAGGCAGGGAGGACCTGGTGGTGGAAAACTGCTCGTGTCATGGTGGCTAGGAAGCAGGGAGCAAAGGGAGAAGCTGAGGAGGGAATAATGCCCTTCCGGCCACATTGTCTTGACCGCCTCTCTCACCCACACCCCACCTGCCAAGAGCACTTTCAGCTCTGAACTCCTCAGGGGATTAATCGTCACCTCTGAGCAGGTGAGACTCTGAGGGGGATGTTCTAGGTCTAAGCCATAGCTCCCACTTCAACATAAATCTTCCCTCACAAATTCAACTCTAATCAACTCTTCCTTTGTATTCCCATACTTTATCTTCTCTGTACTTTTTTGAAAATTAATCACATCTTATGTTCCTACTCGACATTCCAAACATGTTCTAAATTCTTAATTTGCAAAAAATTAAAAAATATACACCTTCTTTTTTGTCTTCTGTAATAGATAGGTAATATATACCTAGTAGACATTCAATGAATTTTTGTTAAGCAATGATTGAGGGGTGAAAAAAGATAATACTATCCTTATTATGAATACTAAAGCAAGCAACTTACTAGAAATTAGAGTTTATGTTTATTCATTCTGTCAATAAGTAATTATTGAGCAAAAAATTGATACTGTTTTGCTGTCTAAAATAAAATGAACAGACTGACAAATTTATTGTTTTCCTAGAATTTATACTGAAGTATCAGAGGATGAAATGTACTATAAATAAAATAAATAACTGGCATAATTTTATATCGGAGATGTGAAGAAAATATAACTGGGGCAAAGAATATAGATTGATGCGAGGTTAGGGACAGAAGACCTCTTCACAGAGGCAACGTTTGATTTTAATCTGGAATACAAATTTTGAGGAAAGAGTATTGAGTGCCTAAGTACCATGAATGTCAAAGCTCTGCAATGGGAACAAGTTTGGCGCATGTAAGGAAGAACAAGGGGGCCAGCATGGTTTAAAGAAAGTGAATGGACAGGAGGGTGATAGGAAGAGAAATTAAAGCATTAACTGGGCCCAGATACACTGTAAAACCTTAGAAAACACAGTAAAGAGTTCAGAATTTTTTCTAACAACATCGGAAGTTTTAGGAAGAGGAATGTTTATTATTCTGGCAATTATAGTCGAGAAATGAGTGTGATAGGAAGGAGGCAGGTCAGCAAAGGTGGTGAGAAGAATGAATGCAGTGATCCAGGACCAAGGAGAGGTTGGCTGGGTCCGCAGAGTGTAACAGAGGTGGTAAAGAGTGACAGGTTCCCCTCCAACATAGATATAAAAATATTAGGACTGGCAAGTGGTTTGGATGTGATAGGTGAGGTAAGAGACGAATCAGGACAAGTTTGTGTGTGTGTGTGTGTGTGTGTCCATTTTCTGAATAAGTCATTAGTTACTGAATAAGTCAATAGTCAATAAATCAATAGTTGGTACCAATTAACTAGATTGGTCAAGCATGAGTGAGCCTAAAGTAGGTTAAAAACCAGGGGAAATAAAGACTTCAGTCTTGGATTTGGTAAACTTGAGATGTTTATTACATAGACTAAATCATATAACTGTGATGTAAATATGAAATTTAGGCAGAGAAAAAATACAATGACAATATGACCAGTAGAAGGTGCTAGCTTATGAAAGACTTCCTGAGGTGAGGACTTTGGGCATGATGACTTTTGAGATTATGTTAACAATTATGATGGAATGCTTAAATGATTTGAAATATAAACTAAAGTGGGTGAGAAGGGACTAGAAGCAGAAAAAGACAAGCAATTTGTATAAAGTTTCTCAATTTTAGTAATGAGAATATCACATTTTTTAGATATGGGCTTCCAAGTATAAGAAAGGAAACGCTAGATCAAATTCTCCTAGCAAGATCTAGCGCGTACCTCGGAGGAGCAGAGGGGATCCATGCTTGGTCAGGTCAGAGGGCCACTGGACGTGTTCCTGAGGACCAAGGTTCTTTCCACGCCTCTGCTGTCCTCCATGGTGAGTGAGGCAAGATGGCCTCCAGGCCAGGATCCCCCACGTAGAAAGCCAGTAACCACGACAAGGGAGGCTTTGTCATCTTCGTACAGAAGAAGCGAAGAAGTCTCTCCGCTTGAGCACAAATGTCACTCTCTTCCTTCGCGCTAATTAGTTCATCTTGGGTCATACATCTTCCCCCTGGACAGAGCAGATCCTCGCTGGAATATACTACCGTGTAGGTGCCTGCCTCAAGTGAGGTGGAAGCGGCCACTCTGACGTGCCTACAACAAACCTGAAGAAAGAATTGACAAGCGTTAGAGACGATAAGGAACGATGGAAAAAGAATCAATAGTCATAATAAAATAGCTATCATTCATTACATGTTATATTCCAGGCACTCTCCTAATGCTTCTACATCGACTAACACCATTTGTCCTCACGACACCCCAAGATAGGTGTTATTATCATCCCATTTTATAGTCAGGGAAACTGACAAGGCAACTGCTCAGATGATAGTTAAATTACAGTTAATGAAAGCCGGAGCTAGGATTTGAACCCTGAGAAATCTGACTCCAAGGTCCCGGCCCTAAGCATTTTGCTCTAGTTAACTGACAAAGATAGAAAGAGGGATGATTTCGTGTAGTACTCAGCTAGAATACTGTAAAAAGAAAAACACAGAGGGGACGGGATGGAGAGGAAGCATGTGATACTGGCTTAGCACATGTTGAATTTGTGGGGACATCAAGAAGTCTCTGAAAACTGATAGAAGTACGAGCTAGGAGGTTGGAGAAGATGAAAGAGAGAGAGACAGATTCAGGGTTCAGCCATGCAGAGCAACAAAGGGAAAAATCGAGAGAAAAATAGGCCTTGAGAGCCCCAAGCCCCGAAGACTGATACTAGAGGGAAGGGAAGTGGCTGGGAAACTGCAGGGTGTCCAGTGTGTAGACCTGCAGGCTCGTTGCTGGGTTTTTTGTTTTGCTTTGTTTTTGGGTGCTGGGGATCGAGCTCAGGGCCTTGCGCTTGCCAGGCAAGAGCTCTGCCGCTTGAGCTAAATCCCCAGCCCTTGCTACTTTTACACGAAGGCGGGAAGAGCGGTTTGCTGCTTGGCTACGCTTGTCACCTCCCTGGAACACGCGGACTTCAGCCTCTGAGCACAGTCGGGACACCGCAGGGCCGTCAGACCACTTCCGCCCCCAGCCCCAGCATCTCCCGCTCAGGTGGGCGCAGGTGCCGCCGGGCTGCCCTAGCGCGGGGTCTTTGTGATGCTGTTCTCCGTGTCTTTCTTGCATCGTTTTCCTGCTTCTTTATTCTCTTCCCCTTTTCCCCATATTTTTCATCTCCGCACTCCATCACGTACGCATTACTCCCACTTTTTATTAGCTCATCTAATCCCTGAACAACGTCGCTGAATTATTGCACCTGTCTTATAGATTAATTCAATATTAAAGGACATTAAGAAAAATACTTTCCTAGGAATCAAGAAACCTAAATTACATGGCACGTTGAAGTTGTGATTTCTTTTTGCACTTCCTCAATTTCTTCCACCTCATCAACCACAAGGTCATCTTCGAACGACCGGAGTAACTTTTCAGGAGGGATATTCTGACCATATCGCGTTGTTTTTCGAATTCTTGTGCCGTCGTCCTTTCTGCCCCCGTAGCGTCCCTCCGCAGCAGCTGGGATCTCTAGGGCCCCAGACGGTGCTTTTCCGACAGCGACTTCACAGCACGCCGTTACTGGTGCTAGATTCCAACCTAAACCTACCTCCCGCTCGGGTCTTGCCCTCGTCGTTTCCATGTTTATTTTCTATTAGCGCACTTCTTGAAAATAAAAACTTGGTCTCTTATAGTCATGAAATATTATCTGGTTTCTATTCAGGGTGAAGAAAAACTTACAAAGGAAGCGAGTTTTCTTTAAAGAAGGAAAACAAGCCTCACACTATATCCCCAAGGCTGTAGACCGGGTACTTCCTGTCTGCGTCGCACCATCAAGTCAATAGGTCCCTTGTTAGTTTAAAACCACAGAACCGTGGACTCTTGGAACTAAAGGAGTGATAATTTATCATCTGGTTCAAGCTGTCTTTATCCAGGTCACTGTGAGGAAACAAAGTCCCAAGAGGAGAGATGAATGGGCCAGAGTCATGCAGTTATTCTCTAGTGGAGTTTGGCTTACCAAAAATTCCGGATTTCTTTAGTATCAGTGTTGTGTACCTCTTTCCATCCACAGACTTCAACTCTTAGTCCATTTCCAAAGTTTTAAGATATTAGAATCTAAATAATTACATAAGTTCTGATTCAGGCATCATGGAGAGAAAAAGAAAAACAGGATCTATGAAGGGTCCTTCTTGTCTAAACAGTCCTTTCTCGCCCTGCTCACTGGTTCTGAGACACGGTGCCAACTTCTGCCTCAGGGCCCGCTCTGCACCCTCACACATTCTCTGTCTGCACTCTGACTCCAGTTCTACTCATATAAATAGCCTGTCTGTGAGATGAAATCCTGTCGCTTTACTTGCCAACTTCTCCCATCTTTCTGCACACAGGTATCAGCCCTGGGGAGATGTTCACCAGTCTTTTGTGAAAAACAAAAAAAGAGGACAATGTAGTCAGACATCAGCTCAATGAACTGTATTTATTTATTTATTTATTTATTTTGGTGGTGCTGGGGATCGAACTCAGGCCCTTGTGCTTACAAGGCAAGCACTCTAATCACTGAGCTAAATCCCTAGCCCCCCTAACTGTATTTAAAGAACTGCCATCTAGCCAGGCATGGTGGAACACACCTGTAATCCCAGCACACAGGTGACTGAGGCAGGAGGATCACCGCAAGTTCACGACCACCCCACGCTACAGAATGAGTTTGAGGCCAGCTGAACTTCGTAGCAAGACCCTATCTCAAAAAGACAAACAAAGATAAAGAACTACCATCTAGCCAGGTGCGAGTCTACATAATAATCTATAATCCTAGCACTCTGGAGACTGACAGGGCAGGAGCATAAATACCAGGCCAATCTGGGTCACATAGTAATTTATTGTCTTTAAAAAAGAATCTATCTTTCATTCTAACATATCTTTTTTATATTTGGAGAATTAAATACCCTTTCATTAGGATTCCAGTGTAAATTTTTAAATTATCCTGCTTACCAAAATAAAAATTGCACAGTCCCTATCAATTCTCCCAATCCTTCTTTTCTTTTTTCCCCGAAATCTAAAGGTCTTAGAATTGCATAGACTTTACTCAGAATTACTGTGGGGGGATGCAGGCGGAGAGAAGGCACAAAGAGAATAACAAATAAGTGAGCAAGTTGCCACACCAGAGTCCCAGATAGACTTCCTTTTTAGGCAACGCAGTGCTCGGATGGTTAGTGACACTCAGGAATTTCTAAGCCGGTGCTGCTGACTCTGCCTTTTGGATTCCTTATATTAAGAAAAAAAAAAGTCCTTCGGGATGGTTTATGCAGAAATCTATGTCCTGCTTTAAATCTAAGAACTTTTTGTGACCTTCAGTGCATGTAAAAAACTGTTAAAAAATAAAAGAAAAGCAGCCTGTTCAAAGAGAAGCTTTTTAAAAAATCGTCAAGCAAAGCTTTTCTGTGTTATCATTGATTAAAATAAAAAGGGTAACAAACCAAAAGCTTTAAACATCATTGTCCCCTGAAACCTTTTTTATACATTAACTGCAGAAAATTTCCCATTATGAAACAAAAGCTTGAGAGCCTGCTTGCTAAATTCCAAATGATCAGACTCAGTTTTATTCAGATGTGAAGGTGACCATTTGAGGTCTCAAATAGCCATTGTGACCACCATCTGTAAAATCATTTCTATGAAAACTGGCTACCTCTAGGATACAGATTCTGCGTAAGCTCACAAAGGATGGTAGAGAAATCCCCTCAGGGGATATTTAAATAATGAGCCATTGCTGGCCACCTTCAGAGTCGCTCACGTCTCTCAGCAACACTGAAAATCCGTCTTAACCCTGACAGCAGACAACGGATGGGTGTTTTCCCACAGGCGAGAATGTTCCTTTTCTTCTCCACCAAAATGACCTTGTGTACAGAACCAGTTCTGCAGAGGGCACCCGGGAGCCATTCTTTAGATAACATGGGACTTAAAACACGGGGCTGCCAGCTGGCACAGCAAGAGCTCCCAAAGGACGCTGTGGTATGGTAGAGCTGGTGCTGCACCCAGCAGACAGGCTCCATAGTGAAACACCTGGAAAGAGCGTCTTTCCGTTCTTACACTTTCCTCGTTTCTATATTTTCACATTTGGAAATCCATACCGCAGCTGTTGGGCAGAGCATTAACGTGGGTGCTTGCTCGACCTCAATATTCCTATCTGCATGAATAGTTTGATGCAGTCCCATTACAGGCCTTCTATGAAAAACAACTTTAAAAACAATAACAACTTAAAAATTATCCTACAGAAAAACATTTCATAAATGTTTGTTAACTGCCTACGAAGTGCCAGGCAGTGCGGTAGGCCCTGGATTTACTGCTGCCGTCTCTACATAATCTCTGAACTGCTTTCTCTCTAGGAAGAAAGGGAAGCAAATGAATGAGCTACTTTCTGTTCAGTATGACATGTGCGTGGCGTCCCAGGGAAACCGTGCAGGACTCGGGTAGGAACTGTCAGGAAGCCTTTCTAGCAGAAATGACATTGAATGGAACATTTAAAGAACAATTGAAGTCAGCTGGCATTATGGGCTGTGTTGTGGGGATCTTAACCCCTGAGTGTGGCTAGATTTTCAGACAAGGTCATTAAGGAGATAATGAAGGTTGAAGGAGGTCAGTAAGATGTGTCGTATCCAACACAAGTGGTATTCTTACAGGAAGACAGGATTAGAGCACAGACGTGCACAGAGGAGGATTATCTTTTCTTGGATCTTCAGGGTCAAGAGAGCCACCTACAAGCCAGGGGAAAGGCTCAGAATAAACCACCCGGGCTACCACCCGGACATCTATGATGTTCAGCCTCCTGGATGTCCAGGCCGTCCAGTCTGTGGTACTGGTTACAGGAGCCCCAGAAAACGAGGTAAATTCTGAAGAGAAGGAATGGGAGGAGGAGGCACCGTGGAGAATCCCGTGTGGGTCAGCAGATAGCAGCAGAAGCCCCCGGGGAAAACACAGGACACCAGAGATCACGTGGCCCGATCTCGAGGGCCAGAGACATCAATTCAGACTCGATCCTGAGGCTCATCACAAGCCACCAGAGATTTCTCAGTGACGTTAAATATAAAAACTTATTTTAGAAAAGTACCTGCAGTGTTGACTATTGATTATCCGAGAAATCTTCTGGGAGACCAATCAGAAATCTGTTGTAATAATCCAGATGAAAGACGATACTGACCCAAAATGTGGTAAAAAGGGAGAAAAGAGTATATGTGAGCAATAAAGGAACAATGTGGGACAATAAAAAAGTCCTTTTAAGCTACAGGACGAAGGATGAACCTCCCCCGCACTGCCACACTTCCACCCCAGTGTTTGGTCTTCTCAAGCAGCCACATTGATAATGGCAGAGAAGGCAAGTTCCGTTTTCATTGGTTAATATATTTGGCAACATCTCCCGAGGCACCTGCCAACTCCAGTGTATCTTGGGCTTGTACTCTTGAACTCTGAGACCTGAAACACTGAATTCACTCACACTTCTAAAAAGAACATGGATTGAGGCATATTCTATAATACCTATATTTATAACACCGCCCAGAGTGGTTCTATTTTGTATGTGTGAAAATTGCCAAAAGACTATTTTCAAACCCTCTTAACCTGCATCTCCAGCTCTGACATCCTTGGAGAAGAAAAACTGCCTTCTAAATTTAGCTAAGGGCAAAAATTGGGGGACGAAAAGTAGAAGCAGGAAGGAAAATGGGAGATTGGAGGAGAAGGAAAGATTTTTTCTTCTAAATAGTTTGACTACTTCACCGATCTTTCTCTAAATAACCTACTTTGAGTGCGTAAAGAAAGGGTGTGTTTCCTTTCTTAGGAGCTCCACCTTTGGACAAGCAGGAGTTAGCAAGGAATATATAAAGTCAGTGAGTCTTGCACAAGTGAAAACTCTATTTGTCATCTCTGCAATGTTCAAATATTAGAAGGATTTATTTTTATTATCCCTTTCTTCAAATATTCCATCTTAAATGTCAGTAAGCTTTTCAAAACTAAGGGCAGGGTTTACAAATTGCCAGGCAAAGTTTATCTTTTCTTTCCTGGGTGTTTCTTACTACAGCAGTCCCCTGCCCCGTTCCAAGAGCCCCTGGGGTACCTGAAACTACCAATCGGACTGAACTTTTTATACAGAGTTAATCTTTCCTCCCGTGTTTTTATGCCCTGACGCCTCCTTTGCATCCACAGTCTTGAGCTCTGAGGCTGTTATTAAGAACAATAAGGGTTCCTTGAGCTTCGGCACTTAGACGCCCTGATCAATTGATCTTAATAGCCCGGACAGTAGCTAAGCATGGAGAGCGTGTAATGTACACTGTGTGGATGGGCTGAACAAAGGATGATTCACATCCTGGGGAGGCTGGAACTGGATAGTACACGATGTCATCACCGCAGTTGGAACAGGGTGCAGTTTAAATTCGATGAATTTATTTCTAGACATTTCCATTTAATATTTCCGGACAACAGTTTACCTCAGATAATTGAAACTGTAGAAAGAAAAATCACAGACGAGGGGGGACTGCTGTAAGTAGATTGAGTGTAACCCTGGCTGTCCAGTAGCCAAGTTTTCGTGTTCTACATTCGCTGATCATGTCTTCTTTCTTAGCGTATTTCCCAATTGCCCTCTACTACCTCTATCCCCTTCTTAAACAATGCGCGCCTTTTCATGCCGGAAAGTTTTTAAGGGAACACCACTTCACTGTGTTTCCTTTGGAAGCCCAAGTACAAAGAGAAATGGTAAAGCTCTGGCCTCTGCTTTATTCATAAAACATTTTGCAAAGTGCATTTAGTAATTTGCCATTGTAACCACTGGCACTGAGAGCTTTTGGGGCCACATCCTGACACTGTATTTAGTTCATACTTCGACTGCTCAGCTAAAACTTCCATTTGTATGCATTTATTCCGCTTCACACATTATGTTATCAGTCACTTTCAATATTTCAAAGTCACAGCAGGCTCTTTCTGACACACATTTGTCAGAATGAACTGCCTTGATTGCTATTATTACAGACTACAGTGCGTGAGTAAGGGGAAAAAGCATATGTACCAGCAGAATATTGAAACTGCCTGATAAAACAATAGATACAAGAGAATAAAAATAGAATAAATGCATATAAATGGATGCTTTAAAACACTAACAAAATGGAGGATTACAAAATAGGCATATAAAATTCAGAAACCTATGAGAAAAAAATGATGATAAAGAGCTAACTAAAAAATTCCACTGCCTCAAATTCAGGGAATAAGTGAATATTACACACCGCCCTTCTGTTAATCGGGAATTTGAATCAGCTCTTCAAACGATGCTGTTGCTGAGAGATAGCTAAGCATGACGTCCACAGCTGACCAACATAGAACATACGCTTTGACTTAATAAAAGCCCTGAGGAACTAACCAGAACTCCAGGCCTACTATCCCTTTGTGATTCTTGATGAACTACTAAGCCTGCCACCCGAAGGAAGATCTGTAGTTCTTTGCACATGCTCAACTCCGCCTTTTAACTGTAATGGAATTTCAGAACTGCACACCAGAAACGACCACAGAAACCAACCAGAGAATCAGGGAACCCCTGTGTGAATAGGCATGGACCTTCTTCCGAATTCCTCAAATTTGAAGAGTAGCAGAAAGCATAAGATAAGAAAATTAAATGAGCAATAATAATTAGTATGTCAGATCTCTTCACAAAAGTAAATCTAAGAAATCTGAAAGATGTTATTAAGGTCACAGATCAGAAAAGCAAAAAAATGCTACATTGTGTTGCTCTTCCCTTTTGAGCAACTATTTAACTTTCTGAATTTATCTCACCTCTATGAATTCCTCAAAGTATTATTCTAAAGTAATATTCAAGAAATTATGGCCTGGCATGATGTTGCAAACCTATAATATAAATGATGTTGCAAACCAGCACTCCAGAGGCTGAGGCAGGAGGATCACCACAGCTTTAAGGCCAGCCTGGGCTACGTCGTGAGTTCAAGAAACCACACACACACACACACAAAGAAATTAACCAAAAAAAAAAAAAAAAAAACCCACACACACACAAAAAAAGAAATTATATGAAAGTCATAGTAAATCTCCATCTAACAGATCCGTAGTCTGTAAACCCCAGTTTTCTTTTTTAAGAAAAGAACAAGTATGATGAAAAGAAAATTTTCAAATTTAGGAGAATTATAATGTATAAAATAAGCCAAAATTTCTGGATCATAAATTGCTTCCTCTATTTCCAGGAATAAGATTTAATTCCTTTTAAAGATATTGTGTTTAATATCCATGCTATTTAAAGCTCCAAAATGAAGAATTGTTCTTTTAATTCTGTTTACTTCTTGTGATGAAATGGTAGAACTGCACTCAGAGAACTTTAGGTGGATTAAATTGCTTTAAGTTCCTAACTGTGTCACATACTCATCATCACAAACTTCTTACAGTCATTAACAGCTTTTGGTGCATATCAATTCTCCAGGTACCATCCAAGTAATAATATAATTCCAGATTTGCAATTAGAAAAGCCATTATAATGAGATATACACTGACAGAGTTCAGAAAATACTTAGAAATTTTGAGAAATATCTTCATTACCATGTTTTCTATATTCATAAATTAGTTTTCCATTAAAAGCTGTATACTATAGAATATTAGAGTAAGTCTTGAGATTTTTTAAAATAAAAATCATGACTACTAAAAAAAATGATTGCTCAGAAGGTATGCAATATATGTCATAAAAATATTTAAAATATACAGTGGTACCTCAGTTCACAAACTTAATTTGTTTTACGATTTGGAGGCAGATGGCTGAGATTGTGTTTGTGTGGGAAAGATGGCCACAGTCATGTTTGTCACCCGATGTAGAGTTTTGCAAATGGAGGCAAAATTTTACCACTTTTGTTTGCAAACAGAAGCATTCAGGAACTGAGGTATTACTGCATATTTTCAGTACATCTCAGTAAACTTTAAAAAATGGACAATATTATTAAAATATCACTTTTATAATTATAAAAATGGTTGATTTTAGGAGCCAATTATTTCTATCTACAGAAAAAAAATACTTTTTACTGAGTTTTTACTCAGTGTTTCTCTTCCTAGTCAGTATGTTAGACAGAAAAAAAAAATGTCCTATTTAGGTGGAAGTAATCTAAATTCTTTTTCCATTGAAGAAATAAATATTTTCAACCTAAATCAAATTCCACAGTGTGTGGAGACATGGAATGTAACAACTAACAAAATGTATGAAGACTGGGGGACATGAAGAAACCATAATACAATTAATAGGTAATTTTTTGCTTTAATTAACTTAGTTATTATTTTTGCAAAATCACTACATCTTACAACTACTACAAAGCATGATGGCTGAGTTACTAAGTAGAGTAATAACTTCAGCCTACTCGCCAGCATTCAGCTGCCTTTTCCCAACAAGACCAAGGACCTGAGCAGCAAGGCTGAGCTGTGGAAGTGTTAAGGTAAATCGCCCGAGAGCAGACTTGGGATTGGAGCAGACTTGCTAATTACAAAATGAAGTTCCTTCTCGGCATACACACATCATGCCATATAGGCTCATGTGCACACTTGCTCGCACACTGCTCTCCACTATCCTCACTCTCAGGAGCCATCACCCACCGCGTGTTAGATTTGTAACTGCCCTGCCAAAAAGGACAAAAAGGACAGCTGCAAGGAAGGGAGAGAGATCATTCTAAGTGTCACGTTAATAGAACATCCACAAGAAGTTCAGTATTTCCTAGAGCATTTTACACTTCCCGCTACTTCAGGTAAACTTATTCTGTGTGGTCATTTCTTTGTTCAGATACTTCCAAAGTTGTGATTTTTCTCATAGATGTTTTACTGCGCCCAGGGAAGAAAGGTCTCCATATATTATCCGTGGGTTTACTCTGGGTCTGTGGTGTGTGTGGAAAGTCTGGCGTCTGAGTAACTCTACTTAGAAGAGTATACATCAGTAACACTATGGAAGCATAAGAAATCCTCCTTTACCGAGCCCTCTCTTCAGAAGATATTTCCTGCCTGTTCTTATCCCTGTTCACACAGTATGATATATAATTCTGCGCTCCACTTTTTTCTATTCATACACCAGTTGGAATTCATTGTATCATGTAATAATTGTAATAGTATTTTAACATGGACAGAATATTGGGTACCATGTGTAATACTCAGAACATTGTCTGAGTTTTAACAAGTACAGAGTCAACGCTGACACTTAACTATACATCGACTGATGACTTCGAACAATCACTGTTACAGACAAAGAGTTCCAAGCAGTCTTTCTCTACCAGAAGTGTTTTATTGGGGCAGCATTTGGTTTGGTAGGACGTAAAGGCCTTCTACCACAGTGTTGTCCTTGGATTAACAAAGTAATGCTACATACTTTTTGACTCATACTTGTGTGCCAAAGGGTCAAGTACAAGTACAGGCTTATGGGAAAGAGTTGGTCCTTCTGCCCTTGTCAGCCCTGGCCCATTTCAGAGAACTCCAACTCAGAGCACTGGTGCCTATGTGTTTGTTGTCTGTGGTTGAGTTTTCGCTCAAAATGTTCTACTTAAGTCTCTCCTTGGGGGACTATCTGGAAGCTACATTGAGGACAGAAATCTATACTTGGATTGCTTCAGGTACAAATTTCGTGTAGAACCTAACACAGATGCCAATTTACTTGTGAGAGCAATCAGGATGTTCATTAGTAATTGAGTTGAAGCAGAGAGGAACTTCATTTGTACCAAGTCAGTGACCTGGATCGTTTTCAGAATGAGTGTTGAGGTGAAATGGACCATTCATTTGTACTTCCATTGGGATCCTACACAAAAAGGTTATTGCTCTTACCTTCTCCCATGGACAGTGATAGGGGTTTTCAGGAACAACAACAAAAACAAAACAAAACAAACAAACAAAAAAAAAACCAAGACTTCATGTTTGCCACTTGTATCTTTGAATAACATTTATATGTGACTTTTAAAATTAATCTTAAAAAGGCACAAATTAAATCATCTGGGCCTGACCACTTAGAATAATTCCTACAATTTAAGCTGGTATGTAATTGAAATGTTCTGACAATATACTTGGGTGAAACAAAGGTTTCAAAAGTGGATAAAGAAGGTAATTAAACAGATACATCAGGAGTCTGGTCAACTGAAGTTGATATAAAACCACAAAGACATTTCAGTAATCAATGAAGTGGTATTTAGTACTGAAATACCTCATTAGTAATTTCAGTTACAAAGGGCAATATAGAGCATCCTACAGCCAGGCACTACTATGAGAGTTTCACATACACCACTTCTTTTTCTACTCACCACTACCCTGTTTCACAGATGAAAGAACTGGAGATTACAAAGAGGTCAAGTGACTTACATGACTTTGCGAGACCACTGTGAGTAATGGAGATGGTATTCAAACCCAGAATCCATCCTCTTAAAGAACCATTATCCTTTATTAGCAGCCGGGGTTACTGGCAAGCTAAGCCGCCAGGATTACATAACCTTCAAAATCTGAGCTATCTCCAGAGAAAGAATTAGTCAAAAGAGAGGAAAATGCTCATCTGAATAGCAATGTGCTTGCTATCAGGAAGTAAGCATAATTTTATTATTTCACAGAGCTCAATCACCTGTAATTTTTAATGGAGAAACTGAAGAAACCAACTGAAATGACTATTTTTATTCAGAATCTGTGCAGGAATTTAAAAGCACATGTTAACAAACCTGCAATTAGTTATAGAGAATAGCACCTGGACACAGTGTTCGCCCCACTTTTGTGGCATCTCTAGGTCCCTGGTGCAAGCCCTGAAACAGAGGCCGGACAGACAAAGGCCAAGCACCAGGAAGGCAGCCAGGCGGAGGCGCTTGGACATCAGCAGTGGCAGCAACAACTGGGACGGGGTGCATTTATCGGGTTCCCAAGGTTGGGAGGGCCTTAAAATTAAGCCCAGGCCCCCATGAAAGAGACTGAGAAAGGCCACATGGAATTTCAGTCCAGAAACTCATGTAAAGCTCGTAGGTAAATCTCAAAATTAACTTGGAAGGAAATTTACAGAGTGGGGAAGTCCTGCTTTTATGGGGTGGGTGTACTGCTTGTTTCCTTAGCTGTCATCACGCCTTCCTCCCCTGTCGGTAGCAGAGATGAAACACAGATGATGTACTCATTCTCAAACTAGTAACCCTTTCTGTACATTCTCGGTATTGTCATCATATCATATTTAATACAAAACACACACTTAAACTTCACTTCACAAATACAAAATTCTGAAACTAAAAAAGAAAATTTTAATTCGATAGCTGTTGCATCTTAAAAAGAAGTGAATGGAACGGTCTCTTGCCTTTTTTTAGTCTGTTTAGATTTTTGCCTGTTGCCATAAATTTTTGTGCACCAAGTGATTAACAGACAGGAATAAGACATCAGGAAGGAGAGATATAACCGAGATTTAGAGACAAAGTATGGACCAAACCTGGCCAAGTCATCAGTAGGAATTCCACTCCCTTCTCTGTCTCTCTTAAATTTTCAATTAGACTTCAGTCTTTTTTTTTTTTTTTTTTTGGTGCTGGGGATCGAACTCAGGGCCTTGCGCTTGTCAGGCAAGCACTCTAACCACTGAGCTAAATCCCCAGCCCCTAGACTTCAGTCTTATCAGGAGTCAGTGGAGAAGTGAAAGCTAGTTCTCAAATTGAAAACCTTATCAAGATTCAAGGTCCGACAACTTTGTAGTATATAATTTTAAATTAAGGTTCTAATGGCCTCTTCGTATAACAGAATCTCTGATAAATTAAAAAAAAAAAAAGCTTTCTTATGACTCATTATTGTGTATGACTACCGGCATTGTTATGATAATAGTGTCAAAAATCTGATGCTATCAGTGATTCTTTTTTTCTGATCCAGGGTCAGAAGCCTTTCTAAAAAATAGTTTTTGAAAAAAAAAGGAGGACTCAAATAATTAGAGTTGAATTTATGAACATTATCAGTATGAAGTATTTCTAACAAAAAGTATTCTCATGTGAAAAGCAGAAAATCTTTTATTTCTAGCTACATTTTATAGTGTTTTGGTGTCAGTTAAAATGGCCTTTCAGTCTAAATAGCTCCAATATATGTAAAATTATGGTTATTTCTCAAATTAGACTTCTTTAAGTAAAATCATACTTAAATGGTGTTATTTTGAGTTGCCTGTAGATACATCTAGTCCCCTAAAGAAGTTTTGTAACATAGTACAGCAGTTAAAACAAGGGGGGAAGAAAGAACATTCCATAATTTTATAGTAAGAGGACAAAAGTAGTAAGAAAGGTACTATTTAAGGGGATATTTCTACATTAAAAATGATTGTGGAGTAAATAACTTATTTTTGTTGAAACTCCTGTATCAAGAGATGTGAGTACCCTCTCAAATGGGTTTAAAGTCACACATCTGCCCCCTAGCTGCAAGTGTTTAACAAAAATATCATATGAGAGAAATTTTAAATTTATGTTAAGAAGTCTAAGAGGTGATTTTTATCTTACTTGCAAGCTACCAGCACAGCCCACCACAATTTCACAGGTGCTGGCAAAAGACACAGGACGCCTGGCCGAGGATTCAAGGACAAATTTACTCGCTGCACAGCGACAGCATGAGCTTTGTGTTTCCCCATTTCCCTGTGACTTCAAATCCCATGGTGGACCCAGATGCATTCTGCTCACCAGGTGGATTTAGAAACTGCTCCCTCCTTACACAGAGACAGCTAAAACATTGCCCCAGATGGCCACATTATCTTTATTATCCGTTAGGGAAGAAAAAAAGAAAAAAAAAAATCTACCCTCTCACTCGAAGAAAGTACTACTTCTATCTCCCAAGTCATTTCAGCAGAATCCCAGACCAAAGCTGTCACAAAATGTGGAAATAAAATGGAGAATTACTCCTCCCAAAAAATGTTGTACTCAATCCTCATTATTCACAATTCTGCATTTGAGAATTTTCTTACCTCCTAAAAATTATTTGTAACCTCAAAATCAGTCCTTATGTCACAGTCATTTGCAGACCTGCACAGAGTGGGGAAAATTTGAGTTGCCTGAGGCTAGAGTTCCCAGCCGAGGTCAAATATGAAGACTGTGTTCATCAGCATCATGTTACTGTGACAAATACCCATAATAAAACTAATTATAAATAGTGAAGGTTTATTTTTCGCTCGTGATTTCTGAGGTTTCAATCCACGGTTGGCTAGCATCGTTGCTTTGGACCTACAGCAGTGGATTATGGCAGGAGTAGGCAGTGGAGTAAATGGCCATGGCCAAGAAGCAAAAGAGAGCAGAGCGAAGAGACCAGGATCCCCTGGTCCCCTTTAACAGTGAGCCCCAAGTGACCTGAACACCTGCCACCAAGTTTCACCTCCGAACATGTCCACTGCCTTCCCATGCTACCAAGCAAGGGAGCAGGCCGTGCCTGAATGCCCTTGCTGAAATCTACTTATTTCCATGTTCTTGCATTTTTAAATTTTTTATTGGGGGGGTTGGTAGATTTAGCTATTTAAAATAGTACTCTACTAGTTACTTTTCTACTAGTTACTTTTCAAGGTTACTTTTCTAGAGTTAATGGTTTGCAGGAGAGCAGATTTAATACAGGACATTTACAGGTTACAATATTCGCCCACAAGCCCAATACAGGAAGAGTGTCAAATGTCCATCTATTCACTGGAGACCCGAAAGATCCAATCAAGGGCTGGGAGCCCACAGCACTGTCCTGTCTACATCCGTGTCTGCACCAAAACACTGAAGAAATCTGTACTGGAGCCAGGATAAAATGCTTGCAGCACAGAGGAAGACCAGAGCTCCCCAAAGTAAACAGCAGCCATCCCCAAGGACGGCAAGGCCCCAACCTCCTCCTGCGATGAGAACAGCCGAGTTCCCTTCGGGAGAACCAGCCACAACAGAGATTCTCCAGAGCAACAACCAACTGCTATCTTCCTCTCCCATTGTACCTTATGTTGTGTTGGCAACAATCCTCAGGTGGATCCTCTAAGCCCAGAACCACACCAGCTCAGTTTAGTTGGGCATTCCTGCTCAAGCTGATCACAATAAGTCCACCAAAGATACCAAACGGTGCTAAAAGGCTGTCTTCTAGTCCTAACTGCAATAAAGTTATGGTGTATCTTAGGGAGAAAATATATGAATAAGCTCATTCAGGCTTGAGTTAAGTGATGCTGCCTATGAGTTCAATGTTGACGATCCAAAATATATATTAAAGAAGGTAGCCTTAAACAGAAACCTGCACATACAGGGTTATATATTGATCTGCTGGTGAAAATCTATGACCAGAGTTCCAAAAGAACCTAATGCTATATTTCTCTTGGAGTAATAGTTGAACATTTACTTATTCAATGTTCAAGGCAATTTTATGGAACATTATTGCTGTGAACAGTAAAGGTCAGTTTTCGAATAGCCAGCCACCAATGGCAACACTACCACTTCCGGTCTTGGTCCCAGCAATCTGTCCTTAACAAAACAACTAGAGCTGTCCTTGTAACCAACCCCTCAGTGAGATCATGGCTCGGCTCTCTTTAGAACTCCCCAGTGACTCGCTGCCCCTCTGAATCAAAGGCAAAGGTGCCTTGATGGCCCTACGGCATCTGGGCTCCCCACCTTGCCAGCCCTTCCCACATAGCTTCTGACCTCAGCTTCTTCCACTGTCCCCTTCACTCGTTCTGTTCCAGCCATCCTGTGGCTGTTTGTAGAACATCTCAGGCAGGCTCCCGCCTGAACACCTCTTCACTTACTTTTCCTCTGTCTAAAGGCTCTTGCTTCCTTATCTCTTGGGGGTGTTTGCTAAAAATGCCTTCTTCTCATTGAAGCCATCCCTGGCCAGTCTAGTTACAACCCTGTTTCTCCTCCCTGATGCCCTCTGTGCTTCATGGTTCTCTTCAGCTTTGGCGCCATCTGACACACTATGAACACTACATTTGCATTTCTTTACCTGTATTCTTCCCACAGCATGTAGGGATTAATGTAGTATCAGTATCTAGAGTGGTGCCTGCTTCATAACAGATACTTAAGAAATATTTGTCAAATCCAAAATAAGAAATATCTTGGAATCTTCCGTGACTTTTTTGCAATAGAGTAAGTTCTACCTTAATCTGCTCCCAAAGAAAACACCTGAGAACATTGCTTCAAAACACATAAATAAACATTGAGAGTCCAAGCTCAGGCTCAGCAGAGATGGAAAGCTAATTGGAAAAAGGCAGCAGGGTGTTTTCAAGCTGTCTTGAAAAGAGAAGAATGGCGAATCTCTTCATTTTTACATTGACAGCAGTGTTGTTACTAGCATGAGAGTTGATACTGGAGGATCAAAACAAAAATGCTCTCAAAAGCAATAGAAAGCAAAAGAAAAAACTACTCATGCAAAAACAAGAAAAAAAAAAAGGTTGTCTCTTTAATTTCTTCATCCAATAGTACCAAATCAAACTACTCCCTCATGTAGGAAAAAGAGTGCTTTTCTTTAGAAAACAAAACAATTAGATTCTAGCTCAACTGCCTGCAAAACATGAAATGTTTCATTTAACTAACTGAGAAGACACAGCTTGTTTAAATCCTAAATAAAGAAGCAGTCTCCATTAATAGATGGCAGGCCCCTTGCAAGCATGCTTCTCTCTGCACCTAAACAGAGAGCAAGTGAAGTCGGTGTACTTCAGCATGTTGGCACAGAAAGCCACATATAAGTGGGATGAAAACCAGGCAAACTGAAACAAAAAGCTGGGTTTAATATTAACTCTGAGGCTGAGTTTCGCCACAGTTGTTTTCTGTTATAACCAATATGTCTCCAGGCCTCACCCATTGGAGAGAGCAAGCAAGATATCATGAGCAATGACCTCAAATTCACTCGCCCAGTGCCCCCAGCACGAGCCCCCTCAGTGAGTCACACAGGTGTGGAGCTGTTTGGAATGTTCATGAAGAGTCTGTAGAGATTTCCCGTCTACTCTATCCTCCCCCATAATCAATTGAAAGTGGCATTTGGATGACCAAGTCCCACTATAAGAACACACATTTACACCAAGCCTGCAGAGCTTTGAGAGCCAAATCAGAGTCAACTTTTCTACAGTACTCAGCACACTGTAAGCATACTGCACCTGAAATAAGAAGGTTCCCTTCCTACGATGCTGCAATGGGTAACCTTGACTGGCGATCTGATTGGCTGGTTTCAGAGACGCCTAAGAGATTCATGAAACACAATTCTGAACATTCTGAACGTGTCTGGTAAGAACATGGGAGTGTGACCTTGGGGATCATATCTGATCCCTGGCCTCTTCCTGTCTGGCTCTTTCCAACTTCCTCCACTTCCTGGCCCCCATGAGCTGAGCAGCTTTCCTGCGCAGTGCCCTTCAGCCATGATGTTTCTGCCTGGGAACCAGATGACCACAGGCTGAAACTGAGTCAAAAATAAACCTTTTCTTCTTTAAATTGTATATGTCAGGTATTTTGTCCCAACACAGAAAAGTGAGTACAGAGGTCATACTTTCCTACTTAGTAGGAACAGCATATCTGTCTGTGTCTGCTGACAACTTGTTGGTGTAAAGAGCTCAAGTGGGAACACATTTTGCCAGACTCAGAAACGTACATAGATACTTACATACATATGTATGTTAGTGTGTGTGTGTTTTTGTGTGTGTGTGCAAGTATGTGTGTGTATGATCTTGGAGTAAGAGCCGTAAGACAAAGTGCTACTGTAATGTGAAGGGAGTCGTTGCAGACTGTATGGATCAGAATGTGCTCCATGCTGGAAGAGGCCTGTGTAGATCTTAGTCGGTGGGTAGTATAAATGTTTCAGTGCTCTTATTATTTAAGTGGCAGCTAGAAAATCTCTTTTTTCCATTCCGATTTTCCAATATTTTAGGGAAATAATCCAAACCTCTAATGTATTAATGGACTTACTTGAAATTTTTCTCATCTGAAAAGTAGTTACATCTGAGAAAATGTGAGAGATTGGTTTTAGTCTCTGCTGTGTGGGGTAATCTTTTCATACATCACCTGGCTTTAAAAGATATTTCTGTTCAAAAGTATCCTACTTGTATAGAACCTGAATTTTAGTGCTATGGTAGATAGGAATGCAAAGTAGAGAGAAAATGAATGGGAATGAGTTATGTGTCAGTGGTTCATAATACGTAGTGGTCAGGGATGTACTTACTCTCTAGTTAAATGACTTGAGAGTGAAAACTCTCAGGGATGAAGGAAGGAGCTGTGCACCTACCTCGAGAAGGCCTGTTGCAATGCAGCATCCCTGAGTACACCCCCAAGAAGATCAAGGCAGCAGGATACAGTGAGCAAGACGGGGCATCCTGGAAGTCCAAGTCAGAGGTAGCCCAGAGCCGTGCCACACACAGCTTTATAAGCTAGCATCAGGACTTGGCTTTTGAGTGAGTGGAAAGGTACCGGCAAGTTTTGAGGAGAGAAATGGTACTATCTGAATTAAATTTTAAGGGACTAGTGGCATAGTTTAATGGCAGATCACATGCCTAGCATGCACGAGGCCCTGAGTTTGTTGCCCAGCACCCCCCAAAAATACTTTAGAATGATTATAGTAGATGCTTTGTTATGCCTAAACTATAATGGACCAACAGAAGCTCCTGAAATATGTATGATAATGACTTAGACCACAATGGCATCAGTTAAGGGTGTAGGAAGAGACCAAGATTTTGAATAGATACGACAATTTGCTAACAGACTAGATGTGGAATTTGAGAGAAAGGGAAGAGGTAAGCATGACTCCAAAGTCTGAGCAACTAGAACAGTACAGTTGTCATTAAATGAGGTGGGAACCCTAAAGGAAGAACATTTTTGGAGCAAGTAGGTCTTGAAAATCAAGACTTCAGTTTTGGACAGGAGGACTTGTTAAGCTCTGGAGTTTACCTGATTCCAATCAGACCTGAATCTACTCTGCGAATTATTAGTTTGTGATCTTGGGTATGAATTCAGTCCTTCCAGGGCTCAGTTTCTTTATGTGTAACACGAGGATAATGAAACCTTATGTGTAGGTTAGAGTTTTGTCAGGATTAAACAAAAGAACAGACATTAAATATTTAAAACAGATTTTAATAGAAGGCAAAATGAAACAAAACAAAGTATTGTATATATAAGTGGTTAATAAATTGTGTTTATCATAACTTTCATGAAAGTACGAAAGTAGATATGGGGTTTATTGTAGCACTATGAGAATTATTTCCAGAAATTTTTCTACAGTTGCATTTTAACTAAATGAATTCTAATTAAATATCTAAGCGCAGGAATCCCCACCACATACCACCCAGTGTCTGTGTTCATATAGCAACCTGTCCTTTGTTTTTTAACTCTTTTTCTGTGCTTACTATTGTCAGTATGCTGTGCTCTCTCATACATGTTTCCGTTGTTTTCTCATAATTTGGCCAGAAAGCCAAAGCATCCATCATTAGGTAGGGATTTCCATGCAAAGCAATACACTCACTTTGGGTTTTCCTCTTTTGTAATTCCTATAGTGCCTCACTTCAATCATCAAGCTGTCAAGATATCATTCTGGTTTATCTTCCTCATGTCATTCTCCAAACTTACTAATTTATAACTGCTTCTTGACTACTCAACAGACCATTTTGTAGCTGGGACAGTGTTTTTACTTCATTCGTCTTCCTCTTGTTGTAAGTGACATCCCTCACCTCATTCGAAGGAGGGCCTTCTATAAACATCTTGCTCCATTCTGCTTACAAAGCCCATGGACACAGCACACACTGGTGCTGCTGGTGTGGGGGGAGGGCCTGGCCCCAAAGGTCCTGATGGCTTGGGTCTGAGCCCCTCGACCAGAAAGCCCGCCAGAAAGACAAGTGATAGCGCAGGCAGGAAAGGAGCTTCCTTCTCAGCTTGACTTCAGGGAAGCACAGTAGCCTGCTGACCTAAGGTCTGTCTTCAGTGGTACCACAGCAGACTCAGGGATGCACAGGACAGCAGAAGAAAGGCAAGTGTTGGGGAATCCCTGAGTAGCGGTCCGGGCTGTCTGTCTGTCCATGGCCTGGCTGATCATGACTGGGGGTTGTTTTCTCAGGACTGGCCACGCTGAGCTTTGTGGGCACCAGGAAGGTCGCTTCGTCAGGTTAGGTGGGGGGTGGTTTCTGTCATTTGTTCTAAGATAGTCACCAATTAGGCCTGATGTTCCTGGAACCCAAGGTAGCTGTAGGGGAGAATGAGTCAGAAGAACTCAGAGGCAAAAAGAAAAGTCAAAAGGCAGAATGGAGTCCAAGGGAGTCACAAAAACTAACTGGATTCAGGTCAGTGGTTGGGCCCTCCTCACTGGTTCACGGCCATCACTTCAAAATCTGCTATTTTATTGTTCCTCTTGGCCCTAAATTAGGTGCTGGTAAAACACTTTTAAAGACAGTTTGGTTACTTGAACTTTCACATTCATTAGGCTGTTCGTTGTACCAAACCTTCTATCTGTATCTTTGCAGAGATGTTCCTCTGCAAAGAGATGTTCCAACTTTCACATTCATTAGGCTGTTCGTTGTACCAAACCTTCTATCTGTATCTTTGCAGAGATGTTCCTTCTTAAGCCTCCAGCCTCATTCACCATGATGGCCACATTTATCTTATCCCAGACTGACTTCCGGGGTTCTTTCACGATTCCTGGAAAGTATCCTGAGTGTACATGTTAACATGTTTTTTTACTACTACATCCTAAAAATACCTGTTTTCCTCACCCATAAGAAATATTATTCTGCTTTCAAGATTCACTTCTAAATACTATTTCTTCCTAAAACTCACTTCATTCTCCATTTATTCATCTTTACTACCCTTATCATATTGAATCCTTGTCTTAGTCTGTTTGCTGCTGCTATAATAGAATATCATAGACTGAGTACATTAAAAACAATACAAGTCAATGTACCTCACACTTCTGGAAGCTGGGAAGTCCAAGAGCACCATTCTGGCGTCTGGTAAGGGACTGCATAACATGTCACATCATAATATAGCAAGTGAGCACTTCGAGACAGAGAAAGAAAATCAGGCTGAACTCATTCTTTTTATCAGGAACTCACTCCTGTGATAGCTGACCCACTCTCTGGATAATGGCATTAACCCATGATCGAATCATCTCTTAAAAAGCCACTTCTTAATACTCTTAAATGGGTAATTAATTTTCAGTGTGGGTTTGGAGGGGCATTCAAACTATAGCAGTGCTCAGTAGAGTCCTTATGTGCATTTCCTCAGTTGATCGTAAGTTCCTCAGAGACAGATCCAGTGACTGGCTTGTGTTTTATTTCCCAGAACATCTTATATGTAATAGATGATTGTCATGTTTGTGTAGTATAATGCGCTGCTTTTCTTTACATGATTTCTAGTTTTTAGCATGGTGTTTTCATTGTAAATCTCCTTCTGGTGTATTGGTTCATGCTAGTTTTAAATTGCTAAATACAGTTTGGTTACTGCAACAAATTTGAGCACCTACTAGGACTTGGACTTGGACTTATTGAATTTGCACTTGGGACGCAGTGAATGAATGCTTAATTCTTTCCCGGGGGAGCTCAGAGACTGAAAGGAAAAACAAACAAGGGAACGATGTTCTGTCTGATACATGTTGCAGTGGCCAACGTTTTCAGAGTGGTCTATAAGCATTTGGGGAGTTTCAGAGAAAGATGGGAGGAGGAGCATCACTAGGCTGGGCGTGGGACAGTGAAGCACTTAGAACAGGGCCCTGTGTATGGCTGGCACTTAAGAAACACTGTTTCTTGAGTTCATTATATGGCAACAGCTAGAAGGCAACAGACAGAGCCCGAGGTAAGGCACTGTTAAGTGTGCAACAGTGACATGCTTTTCCTGCCCGGATGTTGACCTCACCTTTCAGTCACTTATATCCTGACTTGAGAATTCCTTATATTTTGCATGAATAAGAAGGTAAAACCCAGATTTTGGAATTGACTTTCTAACAACAGTTTCCAGAGTCTTAAAAAAAAAAAAAAACCCTTTGGAAATTAACCTGCAGACTTAATGAACAAAAGGACAGAAACAAAATACTTATGAAATTAGTTTTTAAATATTACAACAGTCTTCAAATGATTGTGAGATTTCACATTGATGTCAAATACTCTAATCTTATTATAAAGGAAAGAGAAACTTTTCTGTTCATCAGTTACTTATTTATTAATTGAACAAACAACTAGTGAAAACCTATTTGATAGAGGGTTTCTTTACCAGGTTCCAGAGATACAATGACAATTGAATTGATCCTTATCTTTATTTGACTTGTTCCAACAGACTGGAAAGAAAAATAGACAAAACAATTCAGTATGTCACGGTAAGAGTTAAACCAGAGGCATATATAGGTTAAAAAATAGAAAAGAGCATCCAAATCTGATTGGGGCATAAAAGGTTTCTTAAAAGTTATGTTGTGCTCCAGCTGATTCTGAAGGGCAAATGCTAAGATGTCCTAACTACTGGGAAGTAGAAGTATTTGACAGGTACATCAGGTGCCCAGTATAACTGTGAGATTTTCTTCTTTCTAAACTCTGCGTTCTTCGTGGCTTTAGTGATAACCAGATAGCACCACCTATGGAGAAGACTTATCTTTCCTGCCTTTGAAGAAGCATGATTGTAACATGAAGTGCCTTTTATGGGCTTAAATGATCAAAAGGAAGTCAGCAGATGGATTTCACAGGGAGTGGTGGCCTCAAGAGTCAAGAGTCTTACAATAAACCATCTTGTCCCCAAGCTGCTAAGAAAATAAACCACTGCTACTTTTACCCACTGCAAATGAAAGTAGCATTTTCAGCAAAGCTTGGGCTAATGTTGAGTATTATTTAGTCATAAAATTTACAAAACAACATCCCAGTACATATATAATCCTAATAGCTTTCATTGTGTGACAAAGATCAAGGAACTGAATTTATTAAGCCACATAATCATTGTTTCTTTTGTTTAAATTCGCCATGTGAAACAAGATTTAATGTGGTACAGAGTAGGACTGACAAACAGCTTTGAGATGAAGTTCAAATATTTATTAATTTTATAAGATCTGAATATTATGGGACTATTTCTTTTCAGGATTATCAAATGTAGCAATTCTTTGAGCCTTTACTTTCTTCAAGATGTTTTCTCAAACTTGGAGTACTTGAAAAATTAGCATTTTTCTCTTTAGTCTTATACAAACCAGAAGCACAATGACTTGTTATGGTCAAAAATGTCTTAGCAGGTTTTTAAATTTTTGCTAACATCAGGTAATTTTTACAATTCTCCATGTACCTAAAGCTTTCCCCTTAAGCATTACACATTCCCTTGCCTTTAGAAACAGACTATTTTAATCCTGGATGATCATTATGAAAAAGTGTTATTTTAATGTCATTTAATACCATCATACCGTGAAGCTCTATGAAGAGTTAAATAATTAGTTCCTCCTACATTCAGCGAACTTTCAGTTCCTGTTACCTGACTTTCATGGTTTTTTGTCTCTTTATTCACTATCAGACTGCTTACATTTTTTATAATTAATATTGCCCCCTCCCCTTTTAACATCCTCTTCTACAATAGGCTGTTTTCACTGAAATTTACTTCAATATTAATCAAAGTTATACTATGTATTAGTCACAGTACTAAGTGCAGGGACTCGGAAAAAAGCATGAGTCTCAGCTCTTAAAGGGTTGTCACGGTGAGAAAGAAGCAGGGATCTAAGCAGGTAATTGCAAGTGTGTGTGCTCATTACAATTATTAGGATCTTATTCTACAGACAATATGCCTTGTGTCCCTGGGTCTTGGCAATATGGAGTGGCCCAGGACAGGATTGATGTGCCCAGAATCAGTGGATCAAGGAAGAATTCAGAGGGGTTTTTTGTTTTGATTTCTGTTTTTCTATTAATGAGGATTGAACCTAGGGCCTTTGGACTAAGCTATACTTCCAGACCTTTTCATATTTATTTTTTGAGACAGTCTCACTGTGTCGCTAATTTGCCCAGATTGGGCTCAAATTTATCATCCTTCTGCCTCAGCCTCCCAGAGTGCTGGGTTTATAGGCACCGCCACACCTAACTTCAAGCAGAGTTTTTTAAAGTAGTCACTAAAGGTGCATGAGATAGCATCTCCTATGGAGAAAAATAAATGTATAAAATATAGCATAAATATTATGTAAAACTTTTTTCTAAAGTAATATTGAATTACTCAATGAGACCAAAGTTTCAGATCTCGGAGCATTTTGAATTTCAGATGTTTGGATTATGGGAACTGAACCAGACAGCTTCTAAATTAATAAGGAGTCATGTTTCTGAATATACTGTCTGCATAAGACAATTTGTGATGGGATTGTACATGTGAATCTTATAATTATGCACAGAAAATGTGCCCCTGGATGCTTAATTGTCAACCTACCTAAAATTTCTAGTAGCAAAACATATTTATTGCCTCTTCATATTTAAAATAGCATTCTTATTATGACACATGGCACAATAAATGCCTAAATAGTATCATTAAAATAATAATATGTTATCAAGCTTATATTGGAATCCTACTATAATTCCTACGTATTTTGAAAAAAATAATAATATACATAGAGTTAACTACCCTAATGCCAGTAAAGTACAAAAAACTGAAAGTCACTATAATATATTCAGTCTTTGAGTTTTCTGAATTTCAATTTACCATCAAGATTAGACCTTTATTTGCTCCTGCCCATTCCCTCAAATAACATAACATGTTCCAACCAGTTACATCTTTTATTTCATGTAATGATTTCTAAGAGTTGAATGGAGAATGTACACATGAGTTTGTCCAGATAGCAAGCATAGTTTGAAAAGGTCAATCCCACTCAAAATTCTTCTTTTTCTACTCAACATTTCTTCAGCTGCGCCCCCACCTTCCCTGAGTCTCCTCTCTCACACAGATACCCAAGAAAAATTGCTACTACAAAATTTGAAAATCGTTTGTTGCTGGACATTTTTCAAAACACTGCTTACCGGCTGGTGGTCATGACTGTCTTAAACCTCAGTGATGCGCCTTTGAAACTTTAAGTCTGGCATTTGAATCACTTGACTATTTAACAAGAGGGTGTTTAGTCAGCTTCGCATGGCTGTGGACAAATAGCTAAAATAAACAACTGAAAAAGAGAGAGGATTTATTTTGGCTCAGTATTTGTTTCATGGTCATCTGGCTCCAAGGCAGGGTGGCATAGCAGAGAGGCACAGCAGAGAACAGTTACTCATGGCATAGCGGCGGAAAAGCAGGGAGAGCTCAAGGAATAAGGGAGACAGAATAAACCCTTTCAGACCACACCCTCGGTGACCCACCAGACCAGCCTTTGCCTTCCAACCTTACATAGAGCTATAAACTCATCAGTGGACTGATCCACTGACGAGCATCATGCCCCCACGATCCAAGCATTCCTCAAAAGCCCCACTTACGAGTGCCTGAGGCTTTGGGGGGACGTCTAGATAGAAAGCATAATACTCTACCCTTGGTCCCCAAAAGGCTCGTGCGTATACCTTTATGCAAAATGTATGCATTCCATCTCTCAGAGCTGTCAAAGTCCTAACAGTTTAAGTGTTGCTGAGAAGTCCAAATCCAAAGTCTCCTCTGAGATTTAAGGCAGACTCCTAGCTGGGAGCCCCTGTAAAAATGAGACGAAAGTCAAACGCTTTAACATACAAAGGCACAGGATAGCATCCCCATTCCAAAAGGGAGAAACAAGGGGACAGAAATAAATGGCACCAAACCAAGACCAAAACCCATCAGGGCAAACAGCAAGTCCTGTAGCTCCATGTCCAGCACAAATTATGGTGAGCCGCGAGATCCAAAGAGAGCAGGTGGACCTGCCCCGGGGCACGGTCAATGGTTGTAGCCCTCGCGGCCACTCTTAGGCTGGCTTTGCTCACTGCTCATGTCGTTCCTCAGATCTTCCTCATTTTTGGCTTCTTCGACTTTCTGGGGTGTCCACTGTACCTTTGGCTTTATTATCACAGCTACCCCCACTGCCATTTTAGGGGCAAACTGCCTGGCTTCCTAGGACTTCTGAAATTTGGGCAGAAGCCTCTTTCACTCCATAACTCTTCTATTTTTTTAGGTTTGTAAAACCAGCACCGCACGGATGACTCCGGCCTCTGTGCCTGGGGGCCCAAACTGTGCTTGGGGGCCCATGGGTCATGGTAGAAGTACCTGGTGGAGGAAAGCTGCTCACTTTGTGGTGGTTGGAAAGCAGAGAGAGAGAAGAGGGTCAAGGTCTTCATATCTTCTTTGAGGCCACATCCCAAAGACCTAACCTGTTCCCACAAATCCCCACCTCCCAGGTGTTCTGTGACTTCTGAATGACACTGTAGGCTGGTGACCAAGCTTTTAGCGTATGCGTATAGGCTGTCGGGGGACGTTTAAGACCTAAACCATACAGTAGGCTACACTGATTCTTGCCCATGATGTATAGGGGAGCTCTAGAGTACATCAGTCAAGGAAAGGCTGACGACTTTGAATGTTAGGTGACCTCATGACCCCCTCGTTTCTTCTAAAAATAAGTCTCGTATTTATTTTAGACACGGCTCATTTCCCACCTAGATTTCATTTTTGAAAGGATTCATTACAAGTACCATTTAAAAGTCACTCATTGTCCATCCAGTGGGGCCATGACAGTAGAGAAGATAAAGTAAACGAATTAGCAGGAATCAGAATCTTTGGGGAAGAACAGACTTTGACAAAGGCCAATGTGCATTTTCACTATAATCAAAAATTCTACATATGCATATCAAAGTACTAAGTCCAGACACAGTCTGCTAAGATAGGGCCGGATGGTAGTTATTTTGGTTTTGAGTCCATTTTTGCCATAGAAAGTTGGGGGATATAGGAAATAGGGAGATAGACTGTGGAGATGTGAAGGGGATTGGGGCTGGAGAGAGACAGAGGGAGAGGAGGAAAGGGACAAGTAAAAAGGACCAAGACGTGACATGTATATGTACCAGTTCCCATGAGTAATGAATCTGTAAGGTATCTCAAACATATACTAATAAGAAATGTGACTCAATTAAAAAAAGAAACTTGGAGGAGAGGAGAGAAATCATAGCTATAGCAAAGACATCTCGGGTTGGAAACTGTATTTGAATATTTTAACAGGGACGAGCCTAAAACTTTGGCAGACAGGCCTCGTAAGGTGACTGCTCGTTGCTGTGACAGAGATCATTCTGAGTAGAGGTTCTAAAACCCTGTGCACTGAGGAGAAGGGCTGAAATCCTGACTTCAGATCTAGACACTTTGCTGGATGCAGAAGGAGTTCATGCTAACATAAGTGCTATCCAAAGGGCCCTCTTTCCTACTTTAAGTATTACATCATCTTGGGACATGAGCTGGGCATTAATTGCCCAGAATAGAAAGAAGTCTGTTGCAAACCTGGCTGTCCTATGCCCAGGTCCAAGGGAAAGGACCCAGCACTAAGAATACTCAGGGCGAGATTTTCACTGCTTTTTACTAATTATCAGACCTTGACACATCATTTAGCTTCTCTAAGCCTCAGTTTCCCCATCTGTAAATTTATGGTGATCATTCCTAACCACTTCACAGGGATGGCTGTCAAAAGTCAATGAAACTAGGTACATGGAAGTGAAATGTCAATGGAGAAACCTTTGTACATTATCACACTGAAATATATCAGAGCAGCGCCATCTAAAACCCAAGCGAGGAAAACCTCTGCCCTGCGCCCTGCTCTTCCAAGTCTCACGTCTGACCTTCTTGCCTCTCCCTACACCCCCAATTGAGGAATCTGCAGACTCAGGAGAACATGTCCACTCGTAGTCTGTGCACCCCTGTAGGGTCAAACCCCATCATTCCCTGCTCAAAATACATGGCCCCCTTTCTGGGCCTACAGGCCACTTCTTCCAAATATGTTCTGCCAGACGGAGCCACACCACCGATGTAACTCCCACGACCAGACACGGCCACGAGGGGCCGTGGGGACAGCTGGCATGTGACTGCGCACACCATGTCCCACACACGTAGCACGGCACCTCACCAGACAGCAAAGCGCCGGAAGTGGGAAGAGGGGAGGAAGTCGTGCAGTTGAGACTCAAGAGCGTGTTCTATTTAAGAACTTTGATAGCTTAATTTAAACGTTTTAAATTGGTTAGAAATGGGACATACCAGCTTCCATTTGTACCTTTGCCCCAGGCTCCACAAGTATTAAGTGTTTCACAGCTGCTGTCATTGATCATCATGCGCATTTATAATTTATTCTCATAACTCTTTTCTAATTCTTGGACTAATTATTGTTGTTAAATCTTTTACCCTGGAAAGGAAAATACACTACTGTGTACTGCAATGATTTCTGTGTTCTCTGTGTGAACGAAGGCCCAGCCTTTCTTCACTATTCCGCCACCTGGTGGGCTTTTGCTTACACTGCAGCAGGCTGGCCAATTTGTAGACATGCTGGGACAGTGGCCGCTTTTCACAACAGCTTGCAAAATAAAAAAAGTTGTAATCTCTTCCCTCCTTTGGTAGCCAAAAAAAAGCCAGTTTCTAAAAAAAAAGTCAAATGTAAAAGGATGATAAGGCGATTACATAGTTAAAGCTTTATACTTGAAATCATCTGCTAAATTGCATCTCTGTAATAATTTTGTGTAATATCTGTAAATAGCATAGAATATTATTTATCAGCACAAAAGCCAGTTTAAATTACTTTCAGCTTTGATGAGAAATAGGAAGGGCTAAAAACCCTACACGCTGGCATTTGTACAACTGGCAGCTTGGCAAATAGCAGCAACGTCCACCTACTTATATTAATTATCGAGGTTATTAGCAGTGGAAATTAAACAGAGCAGGAATGTCAGGTAATAAGTTTCTTTTATTACAATTGATATTATTTTATTCTTCAGTGCTTCTTTACATGAGGAAGTGGTTTATATTCCATAAGCATCTAATGAAGGTAGAAAAGTCTACCGTAAATATTTTGTTTAGAAAAGCATTTTTCAATTGTCCCTCTCTGATTAAAAAGGTTATGTCAACACTTTTAACTTCGTATCTAAATGCAAAAGTTCACAATTATTGTCATGTCCCCATTCTGTACAGGGTTTTTGTTTCAGGACTTTGCCTTCGTATCTGTTTTCTCATTTTTTGCAACAAGACAATCTTACATGTTAAATAACATGTAACACAAGTGTTTCACAGTCACCTGAATCAAGCCAGTACCTTCTTTTTATCCATCGTTGCTTGATAACTGAAGCATTACGAGTGATTTTAATGAATACAGACGCACCTTTTCATGTCTGTAAAGCTAAACTTTCCTTTAGCATCGCCAATCCACATGGGAAGCAAGCCACAGGCGTTCAATAAAAAACAACCTTGGATATTCTAATCCTCTAGGAAGTGCAAGCCCCCGGGAGGTTGGCACTCAGACGTCTTCAAGGTGTGGCGATTAGTGAACTCCCGGAGCGCACCACAAATCCTAGACTGTTTTGCACAACGACATCCCTGTTTGCCTGGTTATTGCTTTTGAAACTCTGTGGGGAGAACTGCCCCTCAGAAGGCCCCCTAGTGACCTGGCCCCCTTGAGTTGTCCTTTCTCCCTCTTCTTCCCTTCATCTCCTTCAACTTTGTAAATTTTTTTCCAAAAAATTTTGGTTTTTTGGCTTTATCTTTTTCCTTTTTCTTGGGCCCAAAATTGTTTCTTTGACTCATGGCATATGCAATTTCTCCGATGTTGAAATTTGGCTCTGTCTTTCAGTTTTCAAGCGCCCTCTGGCTATGTTCCTTTCTGTGCTGTGAGGATTTTTCCTCTGGAGAGGGGAGTCAAAATTAACGGTATCGATCTTAGCTATAGGCACTTCTGGTGGGTCTGTCCTATGCCCCATCCCTGTCTACCACTCATGCTTGGGAGAATAAGATCATCGGGACTCTTACTAAAAGCCATCACTACTCTAAGTTCTCAAATTCATTTTCGATTTAATTAGATTTAAGTATCAGTCCATGTTTGAGTGATATATTTTACTGAGTAGCAGTCAGATACGATGCTCTGTAGTCTCCAAAATTAATCTTTTCTGTAAAAGAAATAAAAATAATGGACACAACATTTGCTGTTTCACCCTCTTTCCATTATTATTGATCAGTATGAATGTTTAAGAACTCATTAACACTTTATTCCCTATTTCGATTTAAATTTTAACTCTGCTATTATGGATTATAAACAGAGTATCTGATCATCTTCGACCTTTGGGGACATAAACGTGAACTCTTTCAGATCTCTCTAAGGCACAATAGGGCATTGTCCTGCGACCTTTTCTCATATAAGAAGTTGAGTTACGTAAGAAAAAAGTCCATTTGATCTGCATCTCTCGAATGACTACAGATGTTGAACCTGTTTCATATATTTATTTGCCTTTTTAATTTCTTCATCTGAGAAATGTTTATTCATTTCAGATGCCCATTTTTGGATTGGGTCTTTGAATTTGAGAGGTTTAATTTTTTTGAGTTCTTTGTATATTCTAGATGTTAGACCTTTTTCTGATGGATAGCTAGTAAAAATTTTTTCCCAGTCTGTGGGTTTTCACCCTGCTCTATTGGTGATTTCTTTTGCTGTGCAAAAGCTTTTTATAATAGCATGTGGTCCCAAGCACTGATTCTTCATGTTGTTTCCTGTGCAGTTTGGGTTCTGTTCATAAATTTTTTCCCTATCCCTATGTCTTCGAGGGTTCTTCCTATTCTATTCTCCAGTAAATTTAGTGTTTCTGTTTTAATGTTTAGATCTTTGATCCACTTCGATTTGAGTTTAGTACATGGTGAGAGACTTGTATCTAGTTTTAGTTTTCGGCATGTGGCAAGCCAGTTTGTCCAGCACCATTTATTAAAGAGGCTGTCTTTCTTCCAGTGAGGGTGTTTGGCTCCTTTGTCGAAGATGAGGTATTTGAGTGTGTTTGGAGTTGTTTCTGCATCCTCCAGTCTGTTCCATTGATCCTCTGATCTGCCTTTTTGCCAGTACCATGCTGTTTTTATCACTGTAGCTTTGTAGTATAGTTTTAGGTCGGGAACTGTGATGCTCCCTGCCTTTCCCCTATTGCTTAGGATTGTTTTTGCTATTCTTGGTCTCTTCTTGTTCCAGATGAAATTCATGATTGTCCTTTCTAATTCTTTGAAGTATGTTGATGGTATCTTAATTGGTATTGCATTAAATCTGTATAGTAATTTAGGAAGTATAGCCGTTTTCACTATGTTGGTTCTTCCTACCCAGGAACATGGGATATCTTTCCATTTTCTGATAACCCTTTCTATTTCCTTTTTTAGAGTGCTGTAGTTTTCGATGTAAAGGTCTTTTACTTCCTTTGTTAGGTAGATTCCTAAGTATTTTATTTTTTGGTGTGCAATTGTGAAAGGTATATCGTCTGTTATTTCATTTTCAGTGGGTTTATTGTTTGTGTATAGGAATGCTATTGACTTTTGAGTGTTGACTTTGTATCCGGCAATACAACTGAATTTAGTTATTAAATCTAGAAGTTTTTTGGTGGAGTTTTTTGGGTCTTCTATGTAGAGTATCATGTCATCCACAAATAACAATAGTTTAACCAGAAAGAACCACGTTTACGAGAAAATGAACCAATAACAAATGCTGTGGGGAAAAAGGAACCCTCCTCCATTGTTGGTGGGAATGCAGACTGGTCCAGCCACTATGGAAATCAATATGGAGATTCCTCAAAAAACTAGAACTAGAGGTTCCATTTGATCCAGCTATCCCCGTACTGGGGATCTTCCCAGAAGAACTGGAATTCTCATACCACAGGGATGTATGCACAACCATGTTTATAGCAACACAATTGTAATAGCTAAGTCTTGTAAACAGCCTAAATCCCCAACAACCAATGAATGGCTAAAGAAAATGTGGGTTTTTTTCTACATAATGGAGTACTATGCTGACATAAAAACGGATAAACTAGAGTCATTTGTCTGTAAATGGATGTTCCTTGAGAACATACTATTAAGCGAAATAAATCAGACACTCATGAGTACACATCGAATTGTTTCTCTGATATGAGAAACCATGGCTGTAAAAAAGGACAAAGAGGTGTAATAGATATAATATAAAAGGAAGATAATATTCAAAGGAGAGGAGTATTGGAGGGAGAGCAGGGGAGAAGCGGGAAGGGAAAAAAGGGATAGAAAAAGGAAGGGGAATTCATGGAGAAATGAGAATGAACCTGCTGTAAATAGGGATGAAGAGAATGGAGGGGAGGGGCAGGGAAGAGGGGGGAGAACCAAGATGCATCATGTACAGGTACAAAATAAATGTGATGAATGTGACCATTATATGTACGTTGTACCAATACATGTTCTTGGTTTAAAAAGAAAAAAAAAGAAAAAAGTCCAAATGATATCTCAGTAACATTTGAAAGAATAAATGAATGTATTTTTTTATTGCTAAAGTACTAAAAATGAAAGTTTTTTTAAGTTTTCAGCTGTACAGTAACTCTATCTCCTGTATAATTATGACTTTTAATCTTCCCCAAGTTTCTCAAGGAATGTGTTGGATCGTTAGATGAATCAAGGGAAGAAAGGGTAAATTTACATAAATTTATGGTATACTGATTATCTCAAGTAAACCTTATCAAAGATATTGGTTATGAATCTATTATGTCATATAAAAAAGAGCTCTTAGGCATGTAAAAATAAGTAATAAAGTCATAAATTTTTTTACTAACTTTAACTCTTTAAAGTTCATAAAAACAGAAATTTATCACATATTTTCTGTATCTGCATGTGTGATTGTATGCATGTGTTTCTTCCTTACATATCAAAGAAAACTAATGGAATGTAGGAAAAATAGGAAGTCTGGAGTAACTTGTCAAAGACCCTGATTTAACTCAAATTATATTCTATTATCTAATAGTTTGCTTATAGAGAGCTTTTTGCCACCAAAGCATTCTCAGCGTACTAGTGGGTAGTAGTTTTTAAAAGTCCTTGTATTCTGATAGCGCCATTGTTCTAAGTATTTAATTAGTAAAGATATCTGGCTTTTGTGCATATGCTTATAGTTGAGATTTATTGAAATGTGACTATTATTAAACACTCTTCTAAGTAATTATCATGTAGAAATTCATGTAATGTTGATAGCCCTTCTGTGAAATAAGTGCTCTTCCAATCCCCTCAACTTGTAAATAAGAAAAGTAAGGATCAGAGAAGCTCAGTAACTTGCCTGAAGTCGCATACACAATGAGAGAGAGTAGTTAGCCGAGTTTGAAGCTCAGAGTTCAACCAGAGCTCACACATCTAAGAACATGGCTCCTCTATGTCTCCGTGTAGGGAAAGACTTAGGGCGGGGGAAATGGCCTGTTGCTCCAAGTGCTTCTAGTAGTTTTTCTTTTTTTTTCTTGCTCATGGTATAAATATATTTTTTCAAGGTTAAATTGTAAAGTAAAAACAGTATTGTACAAGCAATAATAATGGCTTATTCTTTCCACTCCAAAGCATCTTCTAACCAGAGGTTGGAAACACTTTTCACACATCATCGAAAGATAGCTCCCTCAACTGAATAATGTTAATGTTTATTAGCACTTAATAGCCTCAGACAGGACAGTATTTTGAAATTCAAGAGTAATTTGAAGTAAGCATAATGTGAATGCTCTCAAGAAGAGTTACCATATTTCAAAATAAGTTGTTCGGGGCATTGCACAAAACAGCTCATCAGCCCTGATTGCTGCTAATACTCAAGCAGTTAATAAGCTGGTGGGACATTTATTCCTTATGGCTGAACAGTGGTTCTTGACGACCTGTAACTTCGGGCAGATCAATTAATCCTCCAGTTTTGTGACTCATTAAGGGCTAGCAAATATGTTGAGCAAATTTTTGTTTGCAAAGTTGTAAAATTCTTAACCGTATGCTAAAATAGAAACGTGAAAAATCATCAGCTTTAAGAACCAAATGAGACCCCAAATCAATGGTCAGTTTGGTAGAATTTCTGAACAATAATCTAGGAGAAGACAGACTAGCGAGCTTTGTTAATTTATTGATAACACTGGAATTTGAATGAGACTACAAATTTGGTTCCAACAAGGCAATCTTACTCTATCTATTGTACATGGCTTCTGTTCACACGTAAATAGCAGGTCCCTCCCCCATTACAAACAGCACAAATTGTGGGATGGCATAATAATAACCTGAGTTTCATTTATAGATTTCAAAGTAAACCACCAGCATCTGTTTCAGCAGGAAAAATACTATGTTAGAAACTTAAGAAAATATGAGGTATGGTCGAAAAATACAGCAAATGTTTAATTTTTTTTAATTTAATACAGTAAAAAACACATTTACACTTATCCTCCTCAAAATACTCCCCCTCAATTCAAACATATTTATCCCATCATTCCTGCCACTTTCTGAAGCAGTTCTGGGAGTCCTCTTTCATGAGTGTCTTCAATTGCACTGTTGTGGCTATCTGCATGTCCTGAACCAAATCAAAATGTTTGCCTCTCACAGTCAGGTTAACTTTGTGAAAAAGCCAGAAGTTGCACAGTGCTGTATCTGTTAAATAAGGCAGATGTGCGTGCCTTTTCATTGGAAGGTACTCAAGAGCAGCATTCGCTGTATTTTTTTATCACGCCTTATAAAAACACTCACAAAAGAGGACTTGCAGAAATGTTTCAGAAAGCGGTGGTGACCCCTGTGTTCAAAGCAGGGGGCTGTATTTGGAGGGAAATTAATGTACTATGATAATTTTTTATTTAGACCTTAACTGTATACTTTGATCACTCTTTGTATTATTTCAGTATACCTTAAGCATTGATAGTGAAAACTTAATTTCTAACTTTTTAAAGATGTCACCTTTAAAAACTATTTCTCCAATCACCACTCTCATCAGGGTGGCCTCTGTCCCCTGGCTCCTCTTTGGCCCTGGAATTGTCCAGGATGTGCACACATGAACTGCTTTTCACTCAAGCCCTAACTGCTCTGACCTCTAGTTATGTCCCAATGTCTATGTTCTCAAAGAATACAGCGCTAATCTGTTTTCGGGATACTTGAGGCTTAGTCTATTTAAATACCTCAAAGCAGATGCAAGATTAAAAGGCAATTTTACTTTTTAACTGGAAGTTACCTTAGGATCAGAAGTGCAAGTTTTAAAATAGTGTATGATCTAGGACTCAAAGTAGATAAACTTAGTAAAAACATTCCGGTACTCTGCTTAGTACAGATTTTGATTCTTTCTTGAAATGTGAAATTTTTAATTATTTTTCTATTGGTTTTTAGTGTTTTGGCATTTGCTCAAGATATTCTAGATGGTAAAATGAGGAGCTATTTTGGGAGAAAGTCTTGATTTTCTTTAGCTAAACTATTTATGTTACTGCTCTTTTTTCTAATCACTGAAATTTGGCGATCAGCACTCTAGTGTTTTTGTTATTTATGTTTCATTATTTAACAGGTTTTTCCCATTCTCTTTATTGAATATGCCAAGACATTTGATTTTGTACTTTTGAATTTTCATGTTGTGAAAGAAGTATTTATTTATTTGAAGCTATCTGCACTCTTTCTGTCTGTCAAGCGATTTCAACACATAAGACTATCCTACATCATTATAAAACTGAAACAAATGTAGTATACTAACTATTAAAGTAATATATTACTCAATGATACTTTTTAAGGCATTGTGAAGAGGACTGTTCAGGACCACTGCAATATGCATAGGGATGATGGCAATGGGAATTTGCAGTGTGGAACAGTGATTAGGTTCAAGCCAATCCTGGGATTGGCTAGTGGGAACTTGTAGCCAAAAAACAGAATAGAGAACACTGGGTAGAGAATTACTCAGGGTAAACATCAAGGCTAAGGAGGATTCTGACAAAACCAAACTAACTGATTCTTGCTGTGCATCAGCCAGAGTAATCACCTGGGTGAGTGTAAAGATGAGGAAGCTGATCAGAGATAGGGTGATCAGTGGGTAGGTGGCTCTTGCTACATTCACTTCTAGTCCTGGGGAAAACTGGATGTTACAAGTATGTATGCAAGGAAGGTTCTGGAGTCTGACCAGAGTTTGTCTAAGCCAGGACTCTTTAACATAACTTACTGAGAAATATATTTCAAGTCTACGGGAAATAGTACAAAGTAGGTGATACGGTGCTTAAAGACACTCTTTTCCAGGGATAAATAACCATTGTTGAGAGTGGCAAATTTGTGAAAGTATTTTTCTTACTAGTCTAGGCTGTTCACAAACACAATAATGAACAGAAAATGAGGCAAACTGTCTCTCCTGGAATATGACTATAAGGAATCTACCATCATTCATACTCTTTATCATGAAAAGAAAAAAGAATCAAACATTGTTAAATGCTGATGTATAAGCCAGCTGGCCAGCGGAGGCTTCATATTTCTTTTCTTACTGATTTTGATCTCTTTGTTTCCACACACTTTTTTCTTGATCTTAAGACTTCTCCTCCCGAAATCCCTCTACCAGTCCTTTTGTTCCAGTTCATCTGTCATGTTGTCAGAGAGGTTTCCCTGACCTCTAGACCTGGGTCGGGCTCTTCGGCCACGTGCTTCTCATGCTCCTTGAATGTCCCTACTATAAATCTCATCGCAATGGAGTAACAAGTGAGGTCAACAACTGACCATGAGGGGCTAGAAAAGGTCTTGGAAGTCTGACTGCGAAATGCTGTCTGAGAAAGTGGAAACACATCAACTAGAAAAACAGCTTTTTAAAAAGAGTGTTCTAACGCTACGGCTTTGGTCCCTGTATGGTTCAATCCAAAACGTTCACCCAAAAGGCCCCTGCATTCAGACGTGGGTCTTTCAGAAGGTGACTGGGTCCCGGGGGATCCATCCACTGTGAGCACATAGCTGGATGTGTTATTAGGAGGTGGGGTCTGACCTGAGGAGGCGGGTCACAGGGAGCATAACCTGGAACCACATGTCCTCACTCTCAGCCTCTTCCTGTTTCTCAGACTCTCTCTTCCTGCTCTCTCTTTGCTTCCGGCCATGGTGTTTTCCTGCCTTGGAGCCAGCCAATGATAGACTGAAACCTCTGAAACCATAAACCAAAAGAAACCTTCAGGTTGTGTAAATTAGATATGTTATCCCAGTAATGGAAATCTGATTGATACAGTCCCCAAATCCAATAGAAAGGGGAAAACCTGAACATTCAGAGCTGGACATTCTCTTTTCTTCTTCCTGTTATGCCCACACTGTTGCTTGATGCTTCCTAAAACTGTCTGAAAATTCTGTTTTCAGAAACACTTTATATATGTTATCTCACTGAATCTAAAATCACTTTGAAAATAGGTTATATTATCCGGATGGAAAACCATTTCAGAGAATTTAGATAACAAGCCCAGAAGCACAAGATTAGTAATACACAGTATCTACATCTCAATCCAGATCTATTTCATTCACATCTCTCTTTCTCTGTTTTGTGTACATGCTTCCATAAACAAAGACAGTACATTTACACTTGTTAGAGTGAAAGCTCCTTAAAGTACTAAATCTTTGCCTTTCTTGATGTCTAGCACAATGCTTGGAAAACAGTAGTCACCCAGTGAGCACTGGGTGAAGGATCAAATAAACACTGGAGAGATCATATTTTACCTTCACAGTGACATTAATCTAAACACTATACATATGAGAAAACTAAGGCTAAATAGCTGATTCATGATCTTACAGCAAGCTAGAATAAGTGACAAAGTTCAGCTTTTGTGTGTGTGTGTGCTGGGGATGGAACTCAGGGCCTTGCGCTTGCGAGGCAAGCACTCTAACCACTGAGCTAAATCCCCAGCCCCAAAGTTCAGCATAATAATGATTCATAAACAAATTTTCATTAGAAAAATCATCTTCCAACTACTCCAGTTAGGCTTTCCTAAACTCAAGAAAGATGGAGAAGATGACTGCATCCATCCACAAAATGGCTTGAAAACTCATAACTCAAACTTACTAATTTAGCATCTCCTCCTTGTCCTCCCCAAAAGAAATTTTAAATGAAATTATTTCATTTGAAAGCTGAGACTAGAGTCCTTATTGTCCCTGATAACAAAAAGGGCATTTTGCTAACATGAAGAAAACAATCTTTTATTAGTCATTTTCTTGTCAGTGGGACAAAACAGCCCACACCCACAATCTCAGGGAAGGGAGGTTTGTTTCCACTCGTGGTTCATTCATCACAGTCTGCTGGCACTAAGGCCAAAAGAGCACGGTGAAGGGACACGGCAGAGGGACGCTACACGAACCCTGATAGCAAGAGAACAGAGAGATAAGAGAGGATCTGGGGACAAGAATCCACCTTCCAGGTCACTCCTTTAGTGACCCACCCCCAGCCAGGTCCCACCTCCTAACAGCACATTCAGCCATGAGGAGTCCACTGTCCAATATGGCCCTTGAGTACACTGAGTGTGACAAACATCTTCCAAACACAAGAGACTTTTGGAGGACACTTTAGATCTAACCTATATCACGACCCTTCAACATCAGTACATTAAGTCAACTAAGGATTTTGTATCTCTTTTTCTCATCAACCTCAGGTCCCTCTGAGCAGTTAACATAATGTTAAAAACAGGATGCATGGATTTCTTTTTAAATTTTCCAAATCAGAATTTCTGATTCTAAATAAAGAAAATTTTCTTCAACTGAATATTACATTTGCCACTATACATTTGGAAACTACAAAAAGAGGGATAAAAATAATCCTCAAATATTTTATCATCCGAAGATAATTGACAGTAACTAAATTTATTACATTCTGTAATATGTAAGTATGTGTGTATTGTAACTATAATTACATACATAATTTAACATCTACTTTGGAATTATAATTTATATGGTATCTCTACCAAGCATTTCTCATGTTTGCTTTTATAAAAACCATGATCCCACCAGATGATTTTCTATCTGTGTGCAACAGTGTTGTGGGTGTGGGTGTGCTTGTGCATAACATATTTTCTTACACTTAGTGCCTAGAGGTTGCACAACACTATTGGTCGATTTGATCATTTCTGAGGAAGGATGAGGATAAAGGAAGTTCAGAGAAGAAACACTGTTACTTTCTACTGCGTGTCCTGCTGTGTTATTTAAGCTGCTTGCATTATTTTTGTAACTTAAAATAGTTTAAAACAAAATAATAATACTGTAGTAAACACATTTGTCTTTAAAACTCTTCCTAAAGTTTAAATTATTGTCTTGGCATAAATTCTCAAAAATGTATTACTAAATCAGAGGGTCTAAACATTTTGAAGCCTTTTGATAAAAACTGGCAAATTACTTTCCTAATGAGCTGTCATGAGCATGTTCTTGAGGAAAATTGTAAACAACTGAACCAGAAAGAAATAGTCTCATCACAAATTCAAATGAGCTTCCCTCACTAAAGTTCAGTTCCAAATTCAAACCCGTAACTCTTTTCAGTCTGCTCACTTCCTGAGAAAGTTAAACTAATCATTGCAATGTGTGTACTGGGTTCATATAAGTCTTCCATTTTAATGTCATTTTTAAAAATATAATAGTTTACATTAATGAGCTACTTATTACAAAAATATGCATTTAATCTGTTTGACTTGTAATAAACACCTAAAAGAATTTTCCCACTGATAAAGGATTTGTGCAGTAGCTTATAATATTAGGTTACTTTGTTGATTTTAAAACATGAGATACAAATGGATGTCATCTTTAATTTGTCACAAAGTATGTTTTCATCGTTGATTTAATTGCTTACCTTAAAATTCCTAAGATGAAATTTAATGATGATCTTTAGATGTTGACAATTGACAGATTGATTAGGACAAATTCTATTCAGAGGATGAAATAATTAAATGTTTCTTTTCCTGTTTTTCTCAACAGATAATTACCAGGTTATTCAAAACATTTTATGGAGGTGCTATTTTTATTTTAGGGTGGCCAATAGGTCTGGGTAGAGAAATTCTAAAAAGGCAGAAAACAGTGAAAAGTAAGTAGTGTATTACATTTTAAGCATCAAAGCAAGGAGGGCAGAAAGGTACTATATAGTGAAAGGCACCTGAGGTTTAGCTACAGACAGACCT